>JASANE010007856.1:0-11228 GCA_030248225.1 Trileptium ribeirensis
TAATATTTACTAATTTATAGTATAGCAATTTTTGCTAACTTAACCTCAATGTTTGCTAATTTTTGCTAAAAAATTTTCCGTGCGCGGAACGATGGGGGGGAGGGGGTGGGGGGGTGAGGTGTGGAGCCTTCAACTGTGGTAAATATAATTGGGGGTCTGACACTTTAAGAGGTAACCTCATATAAACACCCATGATATATATTTCAACGGATATTCACCCGAAGATAGAAAATGGATGTATTATGATCCTCCAAGTTCCAGACCCAATCTATTAGTGGAAACGAAATGGGACCCTGCTCCGACGATGTACCAGGCAGGTTTAGCCTGGCACAAGTACACGACTGCATATATTACACCAAAATATTCTAGGACATTGTGACATAGTCGCCCTATCTATAAAGCCTGACAAACTTCTAAAACATGCATGTCAATAACAATTCGTCATAGAATTTTGCATCGCAAAACAGGGATCGTTCACCAACATAATTGTTTTCACTTACTTAAATAGGATAAAGCTCTTAAAGGTAAGATCACCAGTTTTTATATAATTGCTAATCAACCATATCAAGGTATATCAAAGGTTCTTAGCGATACGTAACCACTTCTGCATAAGTTGTTGCAGCGCGAAATTAATCATGATATTAAACTGTGGAATATCGTACGGTGTAAACACCGAAAACTTGACGGATCTGAACTTACAGTATATTTTACTACAAGTTTAGAACCATCTTGCCTGTATATGATGTTGCGACAGAACTTGTTAGTGTTTCCAACGAAATGGCAAAACACTGGAAGACTTCGAAGCAATCGGATCAGGATGGTTCCTTCAAGATGTGTGACATGCTGATGTTAATGTTAGTATTTATCGCCCGCTACATGGTTCATCTTATAAAAAGCTGCGTTCATCTCTGCGAATTGAGAATGCAATACTCATTCAATACAATGATAACAAATGTTTTCTCTCAACGGTATTAGCAGTTCTGTATCCCTTTGACTATAAACATCATTCGGTGTTCATAAGTATAACACGTTTGTGCACGATCTCAACATGGACGGAATACCATACCTTGTCAAGATTAAACATGTGCCTCAATTTGAAAAGCAAAATAATATTTCAGTCAATATATATGGTTGTGAAAACGATAGTAACATCTTTCGCTTGTTTATCTCGAAATCGCAGCACCAGAGATATATTCACTTACAGCTTTATCGTGGACACTATTGTTGAAACATTGACGCTTTGCTGTATAGTCAATGTCGTGAGAAAAGAAAGAAACATTTCTGTTGTAAATGCCTTGTTCCACGCTACAATGAAAAATAACGCAATAAACCAATGTAGCGCTATTTAAACAAATAGACGTCACGAGTGGAGCTATCTGGACTTCAACCGACTCTTCAGTTTGTTTATTTACACCGAATACAAAGTTATCCATACGTCATCTACGCTAACTTTGAATGTATGTTTCGCAAGTTCATCACCTATGTACCTTCCTTGTCAACATTATATAGTAATATCTATCAAAGACACGAGCTCTTTAGGTATGGATTGGTGGAAGTATTTGGTTGTTGCAATGGTAAAGTAGAAATTGGAAATCCAATTATTTTCCGCGGTAAGCTCCTTTTTACAAAAGGTTGTACAACTCTGTGAACACCAACAACAACATGCGAAGCATCAGAAACGTATAGTTGTGACGGAAAACGATTATAAAGATTTTAAGAATGCAAAGCAATGTTACATTTGTGATCAACCAGTTAGAGTCTAACGAAAAAGAGAAAGATCACTACCATTTATGCGGCTGATACCGTGGTGCTACACAAGTCAAGTGAAACATAAGCTATACCATAAGTTGTGACGTTACGGTGTTATTTCATAATTTTCGTCGATATTATGGACATTTGCTTATGCAAAAAATGAGAACAATATGTAAGAACAAGGGATTAGACACTGGTTGCATAGCGAAGGGTATGGAGGATTATATGTCTTTTGCTGTAAGACTATGAAGTGTGAAAGCAAAGAAAGAATCGGCTATTGGTAATACATATTATTGGGGTACAGAGATAAAGGTACGTGTGGACATTGTTTTAATGATAGTGAAAATGTCAGTGATGACGTCGGGTGGGAAATCCGTTAGGTGATACATTCCAGTTTTTATCATCATAGCATTGAAGCACTTGTTGAAAAGTTAAGGCGACATAGCATAAATCACTTCAAAGCAGTGCAAAACTATTTTGCAACCAAAATGGATCTTATTCTTAGGAAAAGTTTTTATCCGTACGAATACATGGATTGAATAGATCGCTTTAAGGATTCAAAATTACCAGATAAATCACTGTTTTATTCATCCTTAAGCAATACAACTATCATTGGTGAAGACTATACTAACGCACAAGAAATATGGCAACAAACGAATATCACAAACCTCGGTGAATACCACGACCTACATGTAATGAGTGATGTTCTCTTGCTGTGTGACGATTTCGAAAATTCTCGACTGTTAGGTCTTGAAGAATTGTACTTAGATCCAGCCCACTACATTATACTACCAAGTTCTGCATGGAATGCGTGTTTAAAGAAAATGGCATTAAGCTCGATTTGATTTCAGATGCTAACATGTATTCGTCTTTTCGAACAGGGGATCAGAGGTGGTGTATACGTTATATCACATAGATATGCGAAAGCTAGCAACCCTTATGTTCCGGAATATAACACAGCATTACCGAGAACTTATATCATATACCTGGATGCAAATAATTTATACGGATGGTCAATTTTACAAAGACTTCCGAGTAACTTGCGATGGCTATCCAATAAAGAAGTTGAAGAAATTCATCGGCTACTAGTACTGCGGACGCCGACGAAGGTTATGCACTTGAGGTTGATTGCATTTATCGTGATTATCTACATCAACAACATAAAGACTATTATGTTGCACCACAGCGTCTTCAGATATCTAATGATATCCTATTTATATACTATTAACAGCATAAAAAATCTGTCAACATCATTACCGATCCAGTTGAGAAGCTTGTTCCCAACTTCAAAAAGAAGCGTTTTTACAAATTACATTTGCGAAACGTACAACAGTACCTCCGACTTGGCACGCAATCGGAAAAGGTCCATCGTATGATTTCAGTCAAGCAATGCAGTAGGATGAAACCTTATATTACCTTAAACCCGACCATGCGTTAGAACGGTAAAAGCTACATTGAAATACACCTTTACAAGCAACTGAACAATGCAGTTTTTGGTAAGACAATGGAAAATGTGAAGAACTATTTACACGTTAAGTTAGTCTCTGATGAACGGCGATATACTGAAATCTTGTTGCAATTCCGCAGTACAGCATGTCGTCTATATTTAATAAAGATCTTGCGGCAGTCAAAATGAAACGTAAATCAGTCTAATTATGTACACCAGTATATTGGTTTCACAGCCTTATATTACCTTCAACCCTGTGGGTACAGAAGAAATGTGCTAAAAAAATCTGAAAAACGACGATATAGAATGAAATTTAACACAAGAGCTACACAAAACGTTGTTTGATGGAACAAGTGTTCCATACAATGAACCTAATAATATTCACTTTATATATTATAAATACAGTTACTCCAAATAAACTTGGTTTGTTCAGGTAAGATGATAAACGGTATATAATAAATGATGACATATCGTCTTATGCTTACGGCAGTTTTGAGTTTATTGGTAGCAGAAGCTGACACTAGTAGGGACGACGTAAGCCATTCTAATATTTTAAAAGATAAAACACTGGCTATTGAATACTCCGTTGTACTTGATAAATTGCGTTACATTCTTAAAACGCTTTTATTGCATATGTTTGAGGTATGAATGGATGATCAATTGGAAAAGAATGATCAATTGGAAAAGAATTATTGTGATCCCACTAACTTTGCTATAGCTTCTGCTAGCAAACTTTATGTGGGAGCTCGTAAACGTGGTATCAAAGTAACCTTAAAATATATTCAAGTCTTCTTATGTGATCAAGATGCTTACAACCTTAAACCGAGAAAATTGAAATTTCGTCGAGGCCAGACAATGAGAAAGGAATTATGAGACCTGTATCAAGCTGATTTAGCTGACATATCAAGCTTGGCAGGCCAAAATTATGGATTTCGGTACCTTTTAGTAATTATTAGTTGCTTTTCTAAATTTTCATGGGTTGTTCCTGTAAAAAATAGAACAGCACCTGCTATCTTATTTGCGCTGAAGGCCGTAGTTGCAAAATAAAAACCTCAAAACTTCCAAACCGACAATTGTAAGGAGTTTTTCAACGCTCTACTATACAATTATTGTAAGATAAATGGTATCAATGGTTAGACAACAAAAAACAAGGAAACTAAAGAAAGCATAGCAGAGAGGCTTATACGCACTTTGGACTTGAAGATTTTATAGTGTTTAACTGCAAAAAACACCCATAGGTACATTACTAGCTTACATACCTTATTGAAACTTACAACCATGCTGAAAATAGGTTTGAATTTGCTCCTGTTAATGTTTCCGAGGAAAATAAAGATAAAATATAAAATAATTTTTTTCCAGCACAAGATATTGATGTGCGGCGCAAGTTTGAAATTGAGGATGTTGTTCTAGTTTCCTTAGAACGAAAGGGATTTAACCATCTTTAGTCTCATGAGGTGTTCTTCGTAGTGAATCGACTACCGCTCAATTTTCCTGTGTATAGCGTTCAATATGCTAATCAGATAAAATATTGGGCAGATTTTATACAAAAAACTGCAAAAAATAAATATCACTGGCAGTACTCCCAAAATAGAGAAAATTATTTCAAAACGTGAGACTCCTAATGGTAATGAATTCCTGGTGAAAGGGTTACGATATCCAAAATCGATGAATTCATGAGTGAACAATAAGGATTTCCACCTGTTTAAAAGTTTATTAGTTCCCAGCCACAAAGTTGCAACAGTATCTACATTACCACGATACAAGAAGTGTGCAAAAGGATATGTAGACATTGTGGTAGTATTGCGGTATAAATATGTACAAATTAACATATGAGCAGTACTTATTAAATTTTATTAGCAGGATTTGTTAAATCTGGAGGGGTGCAAATTATGAATGTGTAACGTACGAACGGGTACAGTCTAGATGTGAGGGGCACTAATTATACATATATATTTATATGTACACATTTGAACATGAATAGTGCGAATTATGAATATATATGGCACAAACAGGCACGGATTTTTATACGAAAGAGTACAAATTATAAATATATAATGGTACTATTAATGAGTACAATATTAGATATGAAGGCTACAAATCGTGGATAGATATAAATAAAAATGGATACAGATTTGCATAAGAATCTGAATGAACTATATAAATTTAGGGGTAGCCACAGCTTCAAAGTTCGGTATAAATATAAATGAATAACAAAGCGCGGATTTAAAAATTATGTTTTGGTATAATGAATTCCTAAAAAGGATAAAAATTGGTGTACTATGAACAATGGACCATGTTTGTATCAGCTGTAGCCGGGCATATTCATCTCGTCAAGTTTTGCGTGGGCATAAGAAAAGATAAAGCTGCAATCATCCGATGATGAATGTAAGACAACGACAACGATGTTACCTAGTAAAATTGCTGATAAAATAATCTTACCACCAGAGTTACCATTTACATGTGTAGTAAGCGGGCTGACTGGATGTAATAAGACTCAGTGGATATATCGGTTGCTGAATCATAACCATTTTGATGAAAATGTTGACAAATATTAATGTTATTAAAGCATATTTCAAGATATCAACAAAAAATGATGTAGGACTTTAGCAACTTGGAACTCCATCTGGTATTCTTTATGATTTCCCGGTAACCGGAGGTCAGACTGTTTGCATCTTAGATGACTTAATGCTGAAAGCATCCAATGATAGATAGTTGGCTGCCGCTTTTTTGGTTTTCAGACAAAAGACTTGAAAAATGGTGGAAATAAATGTGCTTGTTGACTTAGAATGTAATAAACCAAAACTTATACTAAGTTGGCTTGTACACAACAGATTGATAAATGGTAAAACAAACCGGTGTAGCATACAATATCAGATACCGGAATTATAAATACTAAGAAATATAAACTCAATGACTGCATGTTTAAAGATATTAAAATTCCAAGTGGCTGACTGTGAACTTAAAAGTGTGTTGTTTTTCTAGGTGAACTAAGTTAACTTAAAAGTGTGTTGTTTTTCTAGGTATAAAAATAATTCCATTGTGGCTTTTATAAACATCTTAAAATCTATAGATCATATAACAAAATTAGAAAAATCAAAATGGTTCTTCCGCTAAACTTCAATTCGCCAAAATTTTTTTAGTGCAATTGCGCTCAAAAGTGTAGTAAAAACAAATCAGCCAAGCCTAAAGAAAAAAATGTCTGAAAAAGAAGAAACACAAATTTGTAAAAGGCAACAAAATGTCAAACATGTGCGAAGTTGAAAAGCTGAATTGGAAGGAAACTGGTTACTTTTTGCGACAAGAAATCATGTCAACTCAGTTAGTTGAAGTTGCTCGTGAAACCACTTTGCCAAGTAACCACAGCGATGATTCTAGTCGGTTTAATATTAGCGAAAATGGAGTTGATTTAATTAATATGTAACAAATATTTGCCTATATTAATTTTCAAATTGTGAAAAAAGACCATAGACTACTAACTACTGACAAAAGCCTGCATAGTGTAATGTTTGGATCCACATTATTCCTTCCCGTTGAGATGAAAATATATTATGAGCCATAACATATAACCAAAAACATTATCAATGGACGATGTATGCATTATACATGTTGCAAATGGACGTTGAACGATGGAAACAATATTTAACAGTTGAGATTTATCAACCAGATGACGCGTTTATGTTCGGTAATATGATTGACAATAATGGATTTATTAATAGCTCTGCTGACGTAGCTATGTCGTAAAAACTTGAACTTTTTTCGGTATGTATGGATGCACACTTCACACCAAAATATCGACCTCCAAATAGTAAATTATAACTTAAATTTTCCCGAAGTTCTTCGTCTCTAATACTTATGTATGACTCAAAAGATAAATTTATTGTTCGGATAAGTGATTTTAAACTGTATGTACCTAAAGTAAAGACCAGTAAACAAGCACTGCATTACCAACATCATATTTTGAATACTAGTGGGGTTTCAACTCATGCCGTGAGATGCAAATTGCAAACGTTGTCAGTGAACAAGGGACTTCAGAATGTAGATTGGAATATTTTTGCCTTGCAGAATATAGGGCAATATATCAAGGAGCATATCGAAGGTCACCGAAACTAATTCTATTTAAATTTAGTATGCCAGGCATGGATAACTTTACATTGTTTATAAATAATAACTGATATACTTGCGCTGTATCCCTTGCGTTCAAAAGTGGTAATTATTCGCGACTAAACTTAAAATGACCCCGCATGAACACCCTATTTTTAAAATTGCCATATTTTTCGTAACAGAACGTTTCTTTGTGATTGCATAATGTAGTAAAAGGCATTTAAAAACAGCTGTAAGGTGGTATGAAATGGTTAATTTTTTGGTTCGCAAATTTGTTAATGAAATTTACAAATTGTTGAAAACATAATTTTGTAAGTTTAAAATTCGAGCGTTTTGTTCATGAACGGTGTTATTACAGGAAGGAATGGCTCGACACATGGGGTGCAAAAACTCAGCGATAGAAACTGTTTTAAACATGATTTTTAACATTTGAAATAAAGAATTTTCATACTTGTTCGTTAAATCAAACGTATAAAAAATAAAATTTATTCGCGAACACAAACGTATATTCTTAAGCAAATGTTGATCGTGAACACAAACGTAGATCTTAAATAAATCTATTTTTTGTATAGATTATTTTCTCATAGATAAATACGCAAGCGACATCACTATGAGTATGTCTGATTAAAATAACCAAGCATCAAATGTTTGCGAACCTTTGCTTTTTAAAATTAAAGTTCCGTTGAAGATAATGACTTATTAATCGTGATCGCGCTGTGTTTGAATCTACAATTTATTAGTGAACATTTTATGGGTGAAATTGCTCGCGAACAAGTTGTTTTCTATATTGTATTCGACTATGATTCCAGGTTAACAATTTAATGATTGTACAAATTTGTTGAGAATTTAAAATATGAAAATTGTTTGTTCTCGCACACTTGAATATTTATAGAAAATTTAACTCGTTTTGTGAACAAAGATTTGTCCAGTTTCATTTGAGATAACAATGTTCGCGAACGCTAAAAACTTCAAATTTTAACCACGTTCGTGTTGGCGAACAAAAGCGACTCTTGAATTATTCAATGTTCTAATTAGCAGTGAACCGTTTTCTATTAATAAGAAATCGCCAAAATTCTGTTTCGAGACAGTTAGTAATTTCTGGCAGTTGGATTCCACTTTGTCCAATTTTGGTTAACGAAAAACTATGCCAAACTCCCTGTTTGTTCCGTAACAATGGTTTTCGATTCCACATCATCTATGACAAAATAGAATGGCGAACAGGGTCATTTTAAGTTTAGTCGCGCATTACATGAGAATATGTACACAATACGCTATTTGGTCTAAACGGTCGAACCGATACATGGGACTATGTAGCGAAGGCTTCATGGTAAACCCAGTGTATCAAATATTCTGTCTATTAGAGTCTATTATGTCTATTTCTTAAAGTAAAGATCACAGTAGAAATCATATATCTCTAATCTTTCAGATAGACAAATTAGACTGTCGAATGATTTTACAGACGTCTTATCAGAAGCAATGTAATTTTTACTATAAGTGAATTCACCGTGCAATTGAAT
Organism: Trileptium ribeirensis; assembly: GCA_030248225.1. NCBI lineage: Eukaryota > Metazoa > Nematoda > Enoplea > Enoplida > Thoracostomopsidae > Trileptium > Trileptium ribeirensis. The sequence continues at coordinate 8,818 of JASANE010007856.1, forward strand.
ATCAAGGGTAACAAAGAGGTTTATTGGATTAAGTTGTTGAATATTATGATTGTATATTATTTATTGTATAAATGTATTATGTAATTTGAATATTAAAACTAATAAAAAATAAAGCAAAATAAAAATATAATGGTAGCCACTGTTACACAGAATGCCATCTGACGATTCCTTTGGCAAGGATGAAATATTTTTAACATCGCTCCTGGCTGTTCCAGGCAAGCACGTCGTCGGGGAGCGTCCCAATCCCTTTCCCCTTCTTTTGTTAGGTTGGGGCCCGGAGGGGAGACTAAACCCCCATTTTCTATCTATTTTCACCTGACCGTGCGATTGCACGATGCTTCTACGTTAGTCATCATTCGCTAATCTTCTCTATTTTTTGCGGCCTCTCATATGATTCTTCAGGGATTACTGCGACATGAGCGGTAACATGGCTGAAGAAAATGTTGCGCAGCATCTTTGGTGATCTGTCACTTCTACGTTGTTAATGCTCGGCCTCTCGTTCTTGACCATTTATCTGGGGTATCAGGAGAAGATATATATCTTGTTCAGTTGTGAGGAAGCTGCACTGCTAGACGTACACTCAAACTTAATTATTATAATTTGTATTTGGGTTGTCAAATTCAATCGTTTAAAAATTTTCACTAGTATATATAAACGTGCTTCTCGGGCAAGGGTCGATTTGCTATTTTGATTGCTCTCGAATCAAAGAGATCTATAAATTTTCAAAAAGCCCTTTATAGGAACTGCTTTGACAAACGGTTTATCGCTGTCTTTAATATAATATAAAATTGAATAAAACGAAATGCCACTACATGTACTTCAAATTAGTCCATTTGCTGCCAAGAAATTATTTTTGTCTAGTAATTTGTGGACGGCCATAATATTTTGCAAATACCTTTCTAATTCAATATAAATTAATTCGCTTTATATTTTTGACACATGATGACTTCTATTCAGCCTGTTTGGAATCGGGTGGAATTATTATTGCCTACATATTCGATTTAAAACTAGGTAGTTTTAATTTTCTAATCCAGGTCGGATCAACACCTGAACCCTGAACAATATTTCGATAGTCATATCATGTAAATAGCTCTGCCAAAAAATTAGTTGAAATTTTTTCAAATTTTATGTAGTTTACAGCTGCAACAAAACTTTTGTCATTGTAGAACCGTCTGATCACATGTTGACCTCGCAATGCATCTGAGACCACAGCTAAAATTTTCTAGCGGCGCCTCTGAATTGGAATATTACTAAATTTCGATGGAAAAATCTCAAGTACTGTAAAATGGAAGTTCAAAACTTAATATGACTTTAAGATTTGAAACAATACTTTGAACAAAAAAGTTTACTATGAACCAGGAAGAGTTCAACAAAAACTATAACATATAACATATAGCATATAACATACTCAGTCGTATTGCTATACCAATTCCTTTTCTTTGATTTGGTCGTTTTAGCTAATCCTCTATCCAGTGATAAAAGGATACAAGTCCAAAACTCAGTAGGAGGCATCATCGGCTACCCTTTAATAGGTTTGTTACGAAGTTCGAAAAATATCATGAAACAGTATGACACTCGGTCACAGTCGCATGCACTTTATCTCATACGATGAATTGTTAGTTTTTCAACTTACCCCAAAGGATATCTAGGCTTTCCTACCAAAGTTCTTGGGCTATTGGCTACTTCTAAGGTTTATCTTGCAGTTCCCGGCTTCCGGGACGACAGTAGCCAATGAAATAAGAATGACAAATGCAATTATCTGCAGCTGATATTCTTACCTTTATGCCAGCAGGTGTTGGCTTCATGGTATACAGGACCCCAGAAAGTAATCTCAGTGGTAACAGAGTACCCAGAAAACTTTAGTGACGTGCAGCCTGAATTATTGGGATTTGCCAAAAAGTACCACATCATTCTAAGTTGAAAATTATATGAGTGTCATATTGCTTCACAAAAATTTTTAAGCACCCTTGATACTAGTGTTCTGCAGGAATAAAATGCTAAATTGAAGACGCTAATTGATTGGTGAACCTGCTAATGCGAGATTCACGTTATAATGTCCCCAACAGTTGGAACTTTTGTCACTCTGTAGTGTAGGCTATACCGTAAAGACAGTGACAGCGACACCCATACCATATACAAAATATGAGGGTGTCAGGTACACCCTTAGCTACTGCATTTTGGCTAGAATCCTATTGTTCTGCAGTGACAGTGTGGCAGACACCGTATAGTATTAGTATGGTGACTCCCATATTGTAAACTACTGAACAAAAATTTTTATCGTTGAAACATTTTATTCTGACTCCAAAATATAGAATGCAAGATAAATTCGGAAGTGGCATTTGAATCTATGGAGTGTAGTCCTAGACAGTTGTAGCCCTACCCGAACCCCCATCCTTTTGGCTCGCTCCACG
>JASANE010007857.1:0-79128 GCA_030248225.1 Trileptium ribeirensis
AATGAAGCCAAAGCGAAATCCCGTTAAATCTACACTTACGGGCATTACTCGTCCAAACTGATACGCGAGACTGGGTTCTCGCATTAGAATAGTCTTAGAAATGCGGGGATCCATTGCGAATAATCGTCGTAGCATAACGACATCAATAACAGCAGGGGAGAGTTCACCATTTAGCATAGACTCCATGATGGCCTGTACAGACGAGCGCATGTTCGCTCGAAGCATGTGGTCAATCAACTGATGGTGTACGTGTGTGACCTCTTTCTGGTCAGCACAGCGGACTTGTTCAATCATGGAGACTACCTCCTGCATGCTGTGATGCAGAAAGGCGTAGATGTCCTCATTGGCGCGGGTTAATTGCTTTATTGCCTTAGTGTTCCGAAAAGAGACGTCATTCGTCTCGCGCATAAATTTTTCGAGGACGGTCACTTGTTGGCGTACGTTGTTAATATGAACGCCGTTAGCGAAAGCCATTCCTAACCCTAGAAATCCAGAAACAGCGCCAGGTCCACTGTTGATCAAATAGAGTCCTTTGTTTATCCCTGCTGTTCCGAAAGCACGTTGATACGACAGAGCGAATCTTAACCGGGAGACTGGACCGGTCTTTGTGAAATGAAGTTGCATCACTATTGCAATCATATTGTTTCGTATATTTAGAGTCTCATGGACCCATTTAAAAACCCGTTTTGACATAACGTAAACAATGACAATAACAGCGAAGTATGCACAGGCATGCAAGATAATTGTTGTACAAAATTAGACTAATAAAACTTTAATAGTTCGAGCGATTTCCCAAATATTGCTGTTTTAGGTCTCCTTGACACATTGAAAACTTTGTTTTGAGTCAGCCATGCAGTGGAAACAACGACGAAAGCAACACGCCATTTTCAGATATGGAGGACGAATTGCCCTACAAAATGATACCAATAACGCCTATATAGCTTGAGCGGTTACGGAGATATGACTGCTTTCGAATATTTTGGGTCTAATGGTCCCATGTTAAAAATAATTTTTACCTTCGCCTAAAACATACGTAAGACCTGTAATTACCTTTCCTGTGCACATAGTAAGTGATTCACTTGTTCTGCAAAATGAGCCTAATAACACTTCTTCATGGCCATTTTCGTGTATATATTTCAGGCCAAATTGAAACCTCATAAAACTCCATTGGGCACTAATCCTGGACCCAAGGGTACAAGTATGCAATAGCTTTATATACAGCTTTATTCCTTCACAAAATGAATCTGATTTGGCTAAGTTATTTGTGCTGGCTGTAACAAATGTTTGTATGCCCTATTTGACTAATCCCGGGCTCAGTCGCCTGTCTTTTGCGACCAGAAGTAGTTGGAATCTGTTTTCACGCCCAAATAGTTCTCGAAACAAGATATCACGCGAGTTAATCGGCTCAGCCAAAGTTGAGTCATGTGTGTCACCCCAAAAAACCCGAAATGGACACCTTCGAAATTTACTCTGACACCTGAGATTTCTTTACTGTGCTCGTTTCACTCACTACTCAGAATTCAATAATTGATAAAAATATTTATTTCAAGTTCTGTCCACCTATTTATTAATTATCATGTTTTGTTATGCTAAATATTTTTAAAACATTAATTACTATATCAATGCTAAAAAACTGTTTTACAAATTAAAAGAGTGTATGCAAAAGCTAAAAAACGCCTGAAAATATGGAAATATGTATCGTATAAAACAAAATTTTGTTCCTTCGCCCGTTTATAAATTTTTCTCAAAGACCGATAAAATCTGTTAGTTTTCCCGCCCACCCACACCCCGTCTTTCCCACTTTTCGGAAAGCTGAGCACAAGCCAGGAGATTGAAGGACAGCTAGCCGTAAGTTACTTGTATATGCTGCCGTAAGTTTAATTTAGTTACTTAGCGCGCTATTGCTTTATCCGAAAAGTACTAAAATTGCTGATATTTGTTAAGCAACCGGCTAAATCAAAGTTCCACTAACGCGCGTTAACACGTAGACGAACCTTACGCCCTCCAACCAAACAATTTATTTTTACAATATCTAAGTAGCCAATCTGAATATAACCAAATAATTGCTGCACAAATGTGCTTGTTGAATTCTGAGTAAGTGAGTGAAACGAGCGAAGCGAAGAGTTCTTACTAGCCAGGAGTATGAAATTTGGCAGCGTCTGTTTGTGGATTTTTTCGTGTGACATGCATAACTCAACTTCTGATGGGTAGATCAGGTCGCGCGATACCTCATTTAACCTTGAAATCTCTATTTGTCGCAAACCGATTCCATCACCTTCCCCCTCAAAAAAGTCCGAAAGGGCCCAAGTAAGGTCCCTAGGAATCCCACCGAAATACGTTATGAGTCATATCTCGACAACCACCGGTGTGATCTGGCCGGATTTAGGCTCATTTTGTTCAAAAAGTTTAGCTCTATAAAGTTATGTAGATACTGTTGTGCCAAGGTCACCTATGCTCCAGGCTAGGGTCAAAATGGGTTTTAATATGGACCCCTGGGACCACCGAAAACACTAAATTGGTTATATCTCCTCAACCACTGGAGTGATTCGGTTTAGAATGGGCTCATTTTGTTCAGAAAATAAACTTCTATATAGCTGTATACGCTGCATTGGTGTTGACCTCAACTGTCGAGCAGGGTTGGGTTAGGATGCGTTGTAAATGGGACTTTGGGACCCCGAAAACACCAAATTGGCCATATCTCCTCAACCGCCGCCGATTCGACTAAGATTGGGCTCATTTTGTTCAAAAATCAAAGCTATATATTGCTATGTGTGGTGCTCTACTAATTGAGTTTTGTTTTGTTCCGAACTTTTACACTCAGAATTCACTTTCTTGGCCATGAGACAAGTCCCTAGTAATTATTACACACATAATACATCAAACAGCAATCTGTACAGAAATATTTTCTTCCATTTTTCAAGGAAGGAGTTTTGATCGAAATAGAGCGTTTCTACCCAAAAATCTTGAAAAACGTAATTTTATATAGATTAAGAGCATCTTTTTACCTTATTTATATGTAATTTTTAACTATAAATAAACCTGTTAAACTATTATCAATTGTCTATCGGGGCAGTTTATTCGAGGGAAGCAAAAATTGTTAGCTGGAGTGTATTTCACACCACCCTCGAAAAACCTTGTTGTTTTGATATTCCCTCAGGGTTATATTAGGATACGTGAAACATACCCAAATGTCCGACCTCCGAATTTTGAGATACATGAGCGTTAATTTTCTCGATACAGACGTTCTTAGCAAAAAGATTGCATCAATTAGTTAGTGATATAGAAGTGCGCTTCCAAGAACATGAAGCTAAAATTTATATATCAGCAACATACCATTCCACTTCTTTGCCATTTTAAAAAGATTTGCAGCTTTAACATAGAGTTCAGCAGCCCCATCACCGCCAGATCCACCTCTGAAATATAATGGTAAGATCATTTCATTGCCAAATTAATTTGACGATAAAATGATGTGAAATTATAGAATTGGTACAGCCCTTGAAGGCATCGCTTTCACTAAACAAAGCACCATAATGAAAAACCTATTAGTATTCAAAATATAGTCCCGTGTTCGGTCGTATCCCAAACCAGCTAGGCAATTACATGGCAGGTTGGCGCTAATTTGGTGTTACCTTTACCCGCATTCGAAGCTTTTAAAAACTACTTATCGATTTATAGACAGAAGATAAATTCGTTTACGGAGCAAACACAAAATCCATAAGACGGCAGAGTATCGACTAGTGTAGCAACCAAGTCACCGTGAATCGGCCCATGGCTGGGGAAATGCCGTGAATTTAATAAAATAGAATTTAAGTAGCGAAGAGTAATACTCACTCACCGCTGATCATGCAGACAAGGGTTAGTGGTTCGTAATATTGATATTATTCACCGATAATCATTTGCGTTCGGGTGTCTTAGGGATTTCTGGGCGAAGACCTCCCCTGCTAGACAGCCGGATTAACAGTATTAGTGATATTTGCTAACCGAATATTTGCAAAGAAACTAAGGTGTTACAAAACTTTTGTCACAACCTTTCAACATAATATATATACAAATTAATAAATCCATGTCTTAAAGCAGATCATTTGCAACATACGCATGATGTCATCTACAAATCCTTGACACACAGCTTCACTTTTAAAGACATTCCAGGAGCCGCAGTACGTGGAAACTTAAAACCGGAGGCACCGCATATTTTATCATAAAAACTGGTACTGATGCATTCAGGACGTTTTGTGTTTCCACGCTTCTTCAAAGCATTACCAAAGAATAAAATAGCGTATTTAATTCCAATTTTCTACCACCATATGCCTTGCAAAAAAGTTAGGACAAACATTTGTTTTGTAAAAGTACATCATTTACTTGTGATAATGCGTTCATCAACGTTCATAAATTATATTTTCATCTAAATTTAGAGTTACAAACAAAATTGAAAAATAGCAAAACCAAAACACGACTGACTATTATTAAGAAACCAACACGCACATATTATATCAGTGAGTAACGTTACCCAAAATTGTTAACGCTAAACAGAATCGGAACATGGTCTTTTTCATAGATGTGTAGTGAAATAAAAGGAAGAAATATAGGTTCCGTTAAACTGAAATGTGCTGAAAATTACCGTCTCACGTTCGTTGTCGTTAACTGTGGTTATATTAATATTGTGTTTCTAAAGCTTTAAAGAGGCTCACAAACTATATAAATAATTTCCGTCAGTTGATTTATTTACCAATTGATATGGCGTGTCTCATGTTCTGCTGTCCAACAGTACGACAAAATGTACCATGCATTTCTGCATAATTGCCTGACAACACTGAATGCATATGACAACCAATAGCGAATAGACTGGACAATTTTAGCCTTGAGTTACTAGACATGCGGTTATATGTTATCCAGTAAGAATCTTGCAAATATTGGTATTCCTTCGTCTGTAAGAAATGTTCTCAGCCTAACTTATAGCGTGAGAAAAGCTATGATAGCCACACGTTTAAGAATAAATTGAAAATTACATCGTCCTACCAGCTGAAAAAGCGGTACTTAACTTTAATCTGTATATATACTTAAAGAAATTGGTACTTTTCCTATTCCTGCTGCTGATCTGTCGCAAAATTATATATATTACATTAAATTACATGTATTCAATTTTCATTGTATATTTGGATATAACGTTTCAACCCTTGGATATATTTAAGTCTTTGTTAAATACCTCATATATATACTGGCTTATCCAATTTGAACTCTTGCATGGATTTAGATAATCATTTTTGTTGAATAGCTCATAAGCTGTGTTACCAAAGATGTTTTCTTTTCTCTATGTTGGTTGTTTGTTCATGACTTTTAAACGCTTGGATGGACTTGGGTCATCTTCTTTATTGAGTATCTCATGAGCTGGGTTACACAAAGGAATGGTTTTCTTGAGCTGGGTTACACAAAGAAATGGTTTTATTTTTTAAACTTTGAAAGACCAGTTTATCATTGGTCACAGTTTGAGAGCCCTTCGGAATGGGTTTATTTACCACTGTCTTTCACGTAGCCACTTAGTGTTTGGCCTTCACCGAACATATAGGATACGATGTTGACATAAATTTTGCTATGGCCCGCGATTAACAAAGGTCAGTGGCTACGAAGAACTATGCGCGAGTAAACTTAAAATGACACTGACAACCATCCTATGTTTTGGAATAAAATTAGTTACGGAACGCTGTTTGGTCAATTGAAATTCGGCATAAAACTGTCCGCGAACACAGCGCTCGCGATTGAAATCTAACCATTTTGTGTTCGCGAAAATTGAAGTAAAATTACCCAAATGTTTGAGAACGAAAATTTGTCGATTTGATTGTGATGTCACTTTTGCATTAAATATGTTCGCGAACACTGTATAATCCAAAATTAAATGATAATACATTAGGGAACAGAATTTCTGCAAACTGAAATCGCCAAAATTCCGTTCGAACACAAGGTCTAATTTATGGCACTTGACTTTGGTTTTGCCAAATTTCGGTTAGCGAAAAATCGAATGAAATCAAGTCAAGGGTTTGTGATTCGATCTCAGTAATGACAGAATAGGATGGTTGGCTGGGTCACTTTAAGTTTACTCACGCACTAGCGTGCAGCGGCCTAAGACCCCCTGTGGACTTTGACCGGGTTTCGCACTAATATATACTAATAAACATAATATTTACAAACGCACTAATTGATGCTTGAGGCAGTTCATGTTAAACAGGCTCGCGCTATGTTAAATACTTCTAACATCTTATGTAGAACATAAATGCAAGCCAGTCATTACAGAAGTAATTAAACAAAAACGACTTATAGACTAAATACCTAACCATTAACCAAGTAAAGTATATATATATATGCTAAACTTAAAACAAATAGCTCCTCGATTTATGCACACTGCAGATGAATACATGAAAAACGCTTCGTTCGGCTTCGCCTCGCTCCGCTCAATTAGCCGTATATATATACATGAATGTGTAACCGCAACACCAACACCCTGGGTGAAAGGATCTTCGCTCACGAAGGAACGGCAGCTCATTCATCAACTAGGCTGACACAGCATAGATAATTGCTGACTGCTACCTCGATTTACTAACCGTCAAAATTAGAAACAAATCCATAGTAGCGTTTAAAAACAGGACGAATGCTTCTTCAAATCATTTTACAGGGTATAAAAACCAGTTTAACATATTTATGCTCTATTTGACTGTAAAGTAAGGTCCACTACGAAGAAAGTATCTTCCACTAACCGTGTAATAAAGCATCATGAAAGGAATGTATATTAATATGACATCTGCAAATATATTATTGACATAACTCACCCAAAAATACCACCAAGAAATCCGCCTCCACCTTTGCTTTTCTTTTCAGCCTCTTGAATCAGTTTCATCGCTTTTGCTTCATTGTCGGCCATTACGATTTTTATTACATTAATGTAAATATAATATGCTACAAATAATGAAACGTTTCGAGCAATTACGGTGATCGCACTAATATATATATACGATGATTTATTAGCGAGAATGTGTAGATACATATAAAATATCGGAATGTTGTTTAGGTAAAGAGATTTTTATTGATGTATATAGGCATATATAATGCAGACCATTAGCAGGTTGGGCTAACTTCGTGAGTACACCCGGGGCGAGTAAGGGGCGCGGATTAGGACGAACACGTCGTGAGATCCCCTCTCTCCTTATAACCACCTGTTGTGCCAGCCGACCGGGGCCTGGAGGATCGACAGACAAATAACTGGGATAGTAGTCGACCGCTACTAGCCAGTTCTTATAATAGCGTAGTCTGTCATGTGTCCGGGGGCCGCTACACTAACATAACGCAAGAATTAGCGTAATTCTAAGGTCCAGGTTAATCTAATTAAATAATCATACAGTGTGCAAACTGTCCGGGGGTCACTGTATCAACTCAAAAGACACGTAATAAAGTATCTGCTAACTTAAACCATATTCGATATCATTATATCGATAAATTGCATTCAGATGTGTATAACTGCATATAGTTAAACATTACGTAAATTGAATTCTGTTACGTCATGGGTGACACTCGTACAACTGGCGACAATGTCATTGATCCTTGCTGTCTGAAATGTGATAAACAAATCTCCGATATCGACTCGAAAGTCCAATGCGCGAAATGCCGAAGACACAGCCACAAAACTTGCGCCAAGGTTAGTGCAGCGATTGCTGTGTCCCTAAAGCCCGGCTCCTCTATCCGATATTTTTGCTTCAACTGCGAAAAAACTATTGATGGGAATCTTGCTACTCTGGTTACATTAGAAGATCGCTTAACTGCTTTTGAGCTGACTCAACAATGTTTTGAAAATATGCTAACTGCATTAACGAGAAAAATTGATGGCATATTGCCCGGAGCTGCAACCCCCCACCCACTGCCCTGTCTGCTTCAGGGAATCATCGATCGCCTAACTCTGCTGTTGTTTCATGTGGTAATGTATCTACCGACGATGTTACTTTCAAAATATTAGACGAACTTGACGAATGAATTCGCCGAATGTGCAATGTTATTGTTTCTAATCTAAAAGAGTCAGATGATCAGACGCCTAGTGATAGGAAGCGGCACGATATTGATTTGTGTTTAAAAATTTTTGAGCTCATTGGCGTGAAATGTGAGCGCGAACTTATAAAAATGTCTTTCGTCTAGGTCGGATACGAGAAGGCAAACCACGTCTTGTTAAGGTTATTTTAATTATAACTGAGGTCCGCAGTAGTATTGTTGCTAACGGGTACAAGCTTCGCTCAGTTGATAAGAACTCACAGTTTAGTTTTTGCTATATTAACCCTGATCGTACGAAGCTAGAGATTGATGCTTACAAACGAGCCAAATCCCAACGTGCGCAATCAGCTCGGCCAAAAAACGCAGGTCGGCTCGGGGATCGTCAAGGCCCCGACACGGTCGTGAATATACTGCCAAATCCTCTGCTTACCCATCAGGACGCGGTAAATGCTTCGGTCAGTATGTGAATAAAGATTATGGAAACAATAGTTCTACTATTGCTTTACGTAATCGTGTCAATGTTACTAACTGTGTTATTAATAACTTTATTCCTAATAATTTGGTTTTTAATAATTTTACTTCCGATAACTTTGTATTGTATTTAATATTTTGACGCTCGAAACAGAGAGAATAAATAACTCTGTATTTGTGGACTCGGATTTACGTCCTATGAAGTCAAATGTTTCTAGTGGTCCTAAAAACAGCTATATTAGTTGTGTACTTATTAATGCCAGGTCTATATTAAACAAACTACATGAACTCGAGATTTATGTATTAAATTCAAAAACTGACGTTGTTTTAATTTGTGAAGCATGGACGTCTGTGCTGGATGATGAAACTGCTATAGCACTTCCCGGGTTTTCTCACTTCCGTTGTGACAGGCAGGGTACGCTGGGTGGGAGAGTCCTCATCTACGCCAAAAACAATCTGAACCCAAGAGAATTTAATACTAGGATTCTTGGGGAAGACGCCGTAGTTTGTGTGATTTCTCCATGCCATGGAACCAGCACGCTGTTTGCTTGTATTTATCGCAGCCCAACATCATCCCGGACTAATGATGGCCTTATAAATGAATTCATCGAGGTCTGCTGTCAAAGTGGCTTTCAATCAGTTTGCATATCTGGGGATTTTAATTTCCCTGGTATCGATTGGCTTAGTTACGTCTGGGCGTCAGCACATGACGACTTCACGGACTGTTTGACTTCTAACTGCTTGGAGCAAATAGTTCATTTTCCGACGCGGGGCTACAATCCTCTTGACTTAGTTCTGTGCTCCAAGCCTGAACGTGTTCGCAGCGTCTGTCCAACCGCACCGCTCAGCTCATCGGACCATTTGTGCGTTTCTTCTGCTCTTGAATTGTCTGTCGATCAACACCCTGTCAAACTCGATCGAATATGCATGACTGGGCGCGGGCTGACTGGCACGCTATCCGGACATCCTGTTTCAGATAGACTGGGAAGCTTTGAACGTGTCGTGCAACGCGGAAGCTTTCTGGATTAAATTTCGAGACGCCTGTGCCGAACTGATATCCGCACATGTACCTTTCCAATCCCCGAGTAACAAACGCAAGCCCATTTGGGCTGACCGACGTGCGTGGACGGCACTTAAACGTAAACACAACGCTTTCCGACGCTTTAAACGTAGTAATTCACAAGCGAGTTGGTTAAACTATCAATCGAAAAGTGTCGAAGCTACATTTCATATTGATCGCTCCATCAGAAATTTTGAAACTAAGCTACCTGAAAATATTGATTCCGATCAATAGTCCTTTTTTGCATATGCGCTTCGAAAAGGGACTAAGTCTCACTCCATCGACACTATGAAGAACCCAAACGGCCAGTTCAGCACTTGTTCTGAGGAAGATGCTTCTTTATTTAACGCCTTTTTCAGTTCAGTTTTCAACACAGACAACTTCTCCGCTCCACAACCTTTTACTCGTACGGCTAATTGGTTACCCTCAGTTAATTTCAATATTGAAGCTGTGTCTACCGTTCTTGCAAGGCTTAAACTGACCGCTGCTCCAGGCGGTGATGGTATAACCAACATTTTGTTGTCAAACTTGCTAGATGCTATTGCACTCCCGTTGGTTCTCTTGTTTTCGAAATCGATGCAGGAATCAATCGTTCCTAGTGACTGGCTGCTCGCTGATGTTGTCCCAATATACAAATCTGGCGATCTTTCGAGTTGCAATAGTTTCAGACCTATAAGCCTTACTTCGACGGTGAGCAAAATTATAGAAACTCTTATCCGTGACAGAATCAACTGTTTTCTTTGTGAAAATGCCTTGTTGTACAAGTCATGGTTTCATGAAAAAAGATCTACGACCACACAACTGCTAGAATTTTTGAATTTCGTTACCAAGTGTATCGATTCCGGAGATTGGGTGGATACAGTTTACATCGATTTTCGGAAAGCCTTCGACAAAGTTTGCCATGCAGCTCTAATTCATGAACTAACAGAATATGGAATCAGCGAGTACATATCTGCTCAGTTGGATAAAATTTTTTCTTTGTAGTCACACCCGTAGATCACTTGCGGTGCTATTCTTTTTGCTATACGTATAAAAATCGCAGCAATGTTTTTAGTACTCGCTTTGAAAAGCGCGGCACTATTTCTTAGTACCGTATTTTTGATCACCTTAGCGTGCACCGGTCACTCTTACACAATCTGACCTTCGGCATTTACACAATACTGCACCACTCGTTCCAGCTATCACTTGCTTATCCCGATTTCTATTGCTTTTCGGTTTATGTTAGGTTACGACTTCCTAGTAATAGGGCCTAAGCCCTCAGCTTACGCACCTTTAACACACGTTTTCTTCCTCCGGGAAGGTGTGTACAGAAAACAGCAAATCATATATCGTTGATCGAGAGGCCACCTTCAACTTGGAGGAATTTGGCTTCGTACATGACGATTCATCAGCGGTTAGAAAATATTGAAAAATAGAGATTAGCACACAACGAAATCGCTACGGTGGAGTTCACGTTTGAACGATGCGAGACTAGATGCGTCCACAACCTTTGTGGTAGGGAATTTCATGTACGGACCGCACGATGACTGAAAAAATGACGACGGATATTGAGGCGAGATATGTCTAGTTTCCAGTTTGTATGAATGCCCACGAGTTGTTTGGTAGCCAGGTCTGAAGAAATCGTTGATGTTGAGATTGGTCAGACCCCGGAACATTTTGTAAATAAGAACAACATCTGATCGAATACGTCGGGATTCTAAGGTTTGTATTTCAATGTAACGTAAGCGATCTTGACATGGCCAATGACGAATCAACGGTATTAGGTTTGTTGCGTGTCGCTGTACGGCTTCAATTCGGTTGATGTCACGCTAATATGGGCACCAGGCAGTGACGGCATACTCCACGTGTGGACGTACTTCGATACAATTGTAACCAGATGCGTTTGTCCCAATTTCGAATTGTCCGTCGGAGAAGGTTAATAACTCGCTCTGCTTTGTTAACGTTACTACGTTACTAAAACTGTACGGTAGCGGTCGACTACTGTGCAGTTGAAGTTCTTACTCCACACGAGCCCTGGCTGGCAACTCGTATGGGGAGATCCGTGGCCCGGCCGGCTGGCCAAGAATAGTAAGTGGGATCTAACGGCGACTCGAGGGGGTAATCGATTCCTCGGCCCTTACTCGCCCAGCCCGGAAATTTTTGCGCATTACTAACCTAAGTTATTCTATTCTACCCCTCCTATTACGATTATAGCCACTTCGTTTAAAGTTTTTATCAGAGAATTAATATTACTAATTTATTTACTAAGTTTAAGTAAATCCCTATTTATTTAATTCCGATACTAACGACGACATTCCGCCAAGCCCAAAAATTATAAACACATTTCCGTTGTAAATTCAACACGCAATTCTTTGAGTAAAACCGGTTTAAAACAGCATTAGGAATCCATCAGTCGCTATCAGGAATTCAATCAGGTCAAGTACGCGATTTTCCAATTCAGGTACTACATAAGCCACGAACAATAACGCCGCCGCTGTAACACGTATAAAACTGATGACTAGCTACTAGCTAGATAACCGATCGTTAATATTAAAACAAGCTAAAAACAGGTGCAATATAGTCAACTCATCGTTCCACCACTTTCGTGAACTAAGATTAAACCTAAAACTTAACCATAGGTTAGCTAATAGCGTTTGCAACACTATCAGCTAAAAGGGCGCTTTATAAATATCTTATTACTAGTATAAGAAAAATAACAGGACTTTATGCAAATTAACTCATTGGATGTAAGATTTTTGATAAAATTTGAAAACTAAAAGTTTTAGGGAAACATATAATAAAGATTTTGGTGATTTGAAAATAAAATCTAGGACCTAGAACCAATGATGACCTACTAGATCCGGACAATTTTAACTTAAAGGCAGTCCATGTATTGCACCAACATGAATAGCTAAGTTTCCTTCACTTTAATTAACTCAAAATATAACATAGCCGTTCAATATATAATATCTTTTGTGTGTGTGCACTAGGTCTGTTACTCAGGACTGATGGTACTGTCATATTTCCTGTGGCCCTTCAGTATAAGAGATGACAATGACATGGTGGCCTGTTGGATATAATTCAGATTATTCCTTATAATATATTTTGTGTATTGAAATATATTTACAATGTCGTTGTCTAGACGTAACTCGGCAAACCCTATGGACAATCCGCAATGCAGGAAATGTGCTGAACCTATTCGTATCGACAATGGCGATACCTTTGTCAATTGTTCAGTGTGTCAGAAGGTTTTCCGCTATGTTTGCTCTGGCCTTAAGCGTCAAACGTTTGATGACATCTCTCGAAAGGATAGCCAGGTAGCATGGTTCTGCCCTGACTGCTCCGGATTTGCGCGCAACATTCTACAGGGATTGTCTGACCTCCAGAAAAAAATTGATCAACTATCTTCCCGGTTGGAAATGCTTGAAAATAATAATCCCCTCACCCCCCTACCGGTCACTCAGAGCGCTAATTTTAATGTCAATGAAATTGTTAGCAAAGCAGTGGATGAATTTCGTGAAATTGAACAGAAGAAAAACAATGTAATAAATTTTGGTAAAGTGGAGCGGGATGATGTTGATCCCCTATCTGCTGCTAGTGACGTGATTGGAGCACTTGGTGCAGAGCCATCATCTATTGTTAATTGTAGCCGTATTGGTAAAGTTGTTTCTGGTAAAAATAGGCCGTTGCCCGTTACCTTAGTTAATTCTGATACAAAACATTTAATTTTATCTAATGCTAAAAGTTTGAAGGAAAAGGGCTATTATAATGTTTTTGTCAAGCGGGATTACACGTTGGTTCAACAAGAGAAACATCGAAATCTAGTGACGGCTATGAAAGCTGCGAATGCCTCCAAACGTACTGTTCGAATTTCTGGTTGGCGTCTTGTCCCTTTAGCAACAACGGCGAACACGATGCCGCGTTCATCCACCGGGCCAGCTCAGTAACTGTTAATCCTGTTTCTTGTTTTGATAATTATTACAGTTTACAATTAACATATAGTTTATTTAATAATCGTAATATGTCAACCAATTCTGCTTCAAATGCAACGACTTTTTCTAAATACCTTTTTAATAAATGTATATTTTCTTCGTATAAGTCTGACGCTTCTCTTAATCGTACTAAAAACTTAAACAGTATATCACATGTAACTAAAATTGCGGCATGGTTTTGTACTGCACTGAAACATGACTTGTCTAACTGTGTGTTTTATGACGCCAAATCTGTTATCATTGGTTCTGCTTGTTCATCTAATTTGCATTTAAATGATTCTATTAGAAACGTAGCCGGTTCGTGTTTTTCCACTGGAATTAATTTGCAAAACTGTATATTTAGCAATATTCAATCTGATAATGTTGGTTACTGTGAACTACGGTATAATTGTTCTACTGACTGTTCTGTTAAATCTGGCACTACTTCGTATAATTATTCTACATCAAACGCTATTGAGAGATCAACTTATATTTCTTGTGTTTTGCTGAATGCGAGAAGCATCATGAACAAACTATCATTGTTTAAACTGTTTCTGTGTGATAATAATTATCCCGATATTATTGGAGTGACTGAGTCGTGGAGCAATGATGCCGTACCTTCAGCCCTACTAAATCTTCCGGGTTACGTGATGTTTCGAACAGATCGTCCGCAAACTGAGGACCGTAGTAGAGGGGGTGGGGTTCTCCTGTATGTCAAGCATCAACTATCACCTTGTCCTGTCAATTTAACTATCTCAACAACATACCCTGAACTGTCACAATGTGTACTACATGTTGCTGGGCTCTCCATACATGTTGTTCTGGTATATCGACCAGATTTCAACACCGTTGATCAGAATAACCTATTATTTGACTTTATTAGCCGCATCACTTTCCACAATTTTTCTAATACTCTTCTGTTTGGCGATTTTAACTACAAAGATATCTGTTGGTCTTCTTTTTCATGGCCGGTTTCGTGCGACACTTTTATGGATTCAATTCTCCAAGCTGGTCTTTTTCAACATGTGACTACCGGTACACGTATGAACAGTGTTCTTGACCTTGTATTTTCCAATGAACAATACTTTGTCGACCGGGCCTCTGTTCAACCTGGTCTTGGTCATAGTGACCACAATGCTGTCTTATTCTCATTATCTGTTACTAAGAATAGAGCACCTATTCACGTTAAGAAACAATACAGTAGAAACAATTGGTCCCTATTTCAGCGCCGTCTTTCTTCCTCTGTATATTTTGTTGGAAATGCTGATTCTCACGTTGAATCATGGTCGTTAATGAAGAACTGTATTCACTTGGTTACTGATACTACAGTTCCAACTACTATTGTTAATTCGGATAGTGCAAAACCTCTCTGGGCTGATGGTTTGTGTATGGCTGCTTTGCGCAACCAACGCACCCGTTTACGTAAATATCAACGTACTAGATCTGTCATAGATTTTGACAGATATCTTGCAGCATGTGAGGTTGTTATCTAGGAGTCACGTCGCGCCATATTTCGGTTTGAATCAAGGTTGTCCAGAGATATTTATGTAGATGCTAAATCATTCTGGAGATACGTTAATTCCAGTTTGAAAAGTAAGCCCTGTATTGGCCCGTTTCGTCGCCAGGACCAGACTTTCACCCAGAGTAATTTTGAAGCTGCCGAAATACTTGCTGATCATTTTGAAAGTGTCTATGTAGACGAACCTCAGTTCGATCATGACTGCCATCCTCGGACCCAGGCACGGCTTTCTGACGTGGTGTTTTCGCAAAATGCTGTAACGAA
This sequence comes from Trileptium ribeirensis, assembly GCA_030248225.1. NCBI lineage: Eukaryota > Metazoa > Nematoda > Enoplea > Enoplida > Thoracostomopsidae > Trileptium > Trileptium ribeirensis. The sequence continues at coordinate 15,290 of JASANE010007857.1, forward strand.
GGCTATCGACAAAATGAAATCGTTCTCCGCTCCTGGGCCAGATTCAATTCCTCCTATCGTACTGAAGTCCTGCAAGTCAACTCTGGTACCAATATTGTGTAATCTATTTGATGGTTTAATGTCAACGTCTTCAGTGCCGAACGACTGGAAAGCTGCCAATGTAGTACCAATCCATTAACAAGGCTCTGTTCATGACCCAGCAAACTTTAGACCTATCAGCCTAACTAGCTGTGTAGGCAAGGTCATGGAAACTGTCGTTGCCGACTGTCTTGTGAAACATGCCACATCTAATAACTTGTTCTCTTGCAGTCAATTTGGTTTTAGGTCTGGTCGTTCCTGTACGCTTCAACTACTTGAATACTTAGACTGGGTCGTCTCTGTGATCAATGATCGAGACTGTGTAGATGTTGTTTACCTCGATTTCTGCAAAGCTTTTGATAGGGTGCCCCGATGTCGATTAATTAGTAAACTCAAAGCGCACGGCGTATCTGGTAATCTCCTCAAATGGATTGACTGTTTTCTGACTAATCGAACACAAAACGTTGTCGTGAACGGCTCTTCCTCTAGAAGGATCAGGGTAACGAGTGGTGTACCTCAAGGTAGCGTCCTTGGTCCTGTTTTATTTCTGTACTACATAAACTATATAGACGATATTGTTTATGGTGCTATCCGCAAATTTGCCGATGACACAAAATCATGCGACGCATTCATATGTCCGAGCCATGTTTACAAATTCTCGACACGATAGATATGCAACTCGGCCTAAATAGCTTGGCTGAATGGGGTGATAAATGGCTGATGGAATTTAACGTCGATAAATGCGCATGTCTTCATTTCGGTCACAACAATCCGTTAAAAAACTACTCCATTCAAGGCAACGCAATTCCTAATAGTTTGTTCGAAAAAGATCTCGGTGTAATCATGTCTGCTAATCTTAAATCCTCCAGACATTGCACTGCTGCTGTTCGCAAGGCTGAGTTTGTTGTCTATTGCATCCGCCGTTCCATTCAATTTATGTCTAAACCAATCTTCACTAAACTTTTTAAGTCGTTGATTCGTCCACACCTTGAATATGCTTCGTCTGTGTGGTGCCCCCACTACGTGCGCGACAAGAACGTAATCGAAGCCGTACAGTGTCGAGCTACCAAGTTATACCGTCCTACTCGACATTTGTGTTACGAAAATCGTTTACAACATTTGGAACTACAAAAGCTCGAAACTAGACGATATAGGCCCGACCTTAGTCTAATCTACAAGCTTTTTCATGGACTGGTTGATCTCCCTGTATTACGCTTCTTAAATCTTGACATTGATGCACGTCTTCGGGGTAACAATTTCAAACTCAAACCTCGATTCACTCCTAGACTGGATGCTGCACGATATACGTTTGCTTATAGAGCAATCAACGCCTGGAATAATCTTCCCTGGGATGTAGTTAACGCCCCGAATCTTGCCTCATTTAAGCGATTGCTCCACGACTCAGGCACCTTGCAGTAACGTCGTTTTTGCTGCCTGTTGTTTCTGTGTTTGCTTCCAGCCATGCTGCTCCGTTTCAACGTAGTCGATATCTTCAATACACTCGAACGTGAACAGCCGACTACGGCTGATGTGTGGCCATTCACAATCAATTGGTGACATCTCATTGACAATTCTAGGTGGCCACACCTAGGTAATTCAGGTAATTCAGGTAATATAGTACGGAAAAACTAGATGAGCCTTAAATAATGTATGGGGAATTTCGTTACGTAAGGACATGAGAAGAGATCCATTAATTATATGTACCGGTCAGCCAATGGTAAGGTCATTTACACAAAAGTCGCGCGGAGTCTAATGGTAGTCCTTCTGGTAGAGGTGAATTAGTGGAATTTTGCTAAATACCTATGCACGTTTTAAAATTTGGAAATTTGATTTAGATATGGATGGTCGTTTGTGTCACAGTGCCATGGGCAGGGTTGAATTGGAAACAGCAGAGCTCTCTGATGAGATAGAGAAACGAGCACTTTATACAGTTAGTAGGACAAAATGTCACCATGACTTTGAACTAATAATTACGTTGAGTTCAATCTTTGCGGACAAAGGAGTGTGAGAACCAATGATACAAACCGTAGCTTACGTGGCCCTAGGGGTGTTTGGTGCCACCGTAGATTACATACGAACTATACCAAATGTTCACATTATGTTTATCAGAGTTTTTCTCGGTTAATATATTGTATTCGCTTGTGCCTAAGTCCTTAATTTGTTACACCACCACTTATGATTCATACAATTTTATTTCACACACTACAGCAAATTGCAAATTGTGGGCACATTAAACAAATAAACGGCTGAACCGTACTCACCCTGATAACGCAGCCTCTGAGGCCGACTGACGCCCCGATCTAACTGCGCAACCGCTTAAATAAACTTTCCATCCCGACTTCTAGGAACTAACAGGAACCTAGTTCTGAAATCTCTCTAACCCGTTAGATTTTAATATAATTGCTGCCAACCGGGTTATGAATTCTTAGGATTGTCAAATTCGCTCTCTAACATAAGTTATAATTTTTGCGTTAGAGAAATCCTTTTTATGAAATTCTAGGAATCCTTAACTCATAACAAATTTCGGAAAATCCAGCAGAAATACACTTACATATCCGCTAATATAAGTGTAACAGTTGTCGCACCGTCCCTGTTTGGTATCATTACTATTTGCGGCCAATGTCAGGAACTTTATTGTTGCTCTAAAACCTGGAAACGCAAAACTGAACAGTAACGCTTCTCTATAAATAAGTGGCAATGCATTTAACATATCAAATTTTATGATCAAGAAATTTTTAACCGGCTATAGGATTGTTTATTTTTAATTTGACCACCAAACTAAGCGAAAGCGTGAAGCGATTTTGTTGGTTTGAGCAAGTTATTACATTTGTGGGACTCATTGTCAGTTGGCCTTAAATTTTGTTCCAAATGTTTCACCTTAGTCGAACATATGGAGTTTTCAATACACTCTTGCTTACGAGCCTCAGCTATAGTCGTTTAAAATGACTCAGGCCTGGCAGATAACACAAATCGCCGAATCGTTTTGTTTAATCCGCACATAAAATTTTCTAAGGCAATTATATCTTATACTGTTGGAGAATGTTGGATAAGCTTTCGTAACCAGATGTTCAATATCTTATGCATAAGTCTCAACTGGCTCATTAAATCTTTGCGACCATTCTCTCAATTGAGCGCCATAATTATAGGCGAATATTTCGCTAACAAATTTTCAAATAAATTGGATTTCAAAAAATCATAACTGTTCTTAATTTCAAATGACATATTTTCCCATTTCCAAGCAGCATCGCCGCGCAAAAAACCCCGGTAGTATACGAGCCATATCGGCCTTAGACCACTGGTTTACAAAATAAATACTTTCGAAAATTCCTATCCATTTCTCAAAAACATCTCCGAAGTTTCCGTAATAAAGAGGGATATCTTCAGCTTCAAAAATATTAGGTTGTCTTCTACCTGTCCCTATAAATCTATTTAGACAAAAAATTCATGGTTTTTCTAGTACGCATTCAATCACATGAAAAAATACTGAAACAACTTTCTAAACCCGATTTCCTGGAACTCAAAAGAAACCTAGTTCTGGAATTTTTCTAAACCGTTAAATTTTAATATAATTTCTGCCAACCGGGTTATGAATTCTTGGGATTGCGAAATTAGCCCTCTAACAAAAGTTTTAATTTTTGCGTTAGATAAACCCTTTTTATGAAATTCTCAGAATCTCTAAGTCATAATAAATTTCAGAAAATCCAGCAAAAATACACTTACACATCCGCTAATGTAAGTGTAACAGTTAAGACACTCAGAGGATACACACAAATGCGATATGTAACCAAACTATAGCGCCGACACACAAGTTGTAAAATTTTAAGTTGTTTTAAAACTCTCTTAAAGTTATAATTTCCAAGAATTTAATAAATTATTACTACCAGATATTGCCTAGGGAATGAGGTCCGTAATTTCTTAACGGGTGGACCAATTATGACCAAATTTGGTACGGATAATCTACAGCGTGCCCTATGGCATTTAGAGTAAAATTGGCGCATGTCCAAACCAACCCCATGCACGGTTTTGTATGAATTTCTGCTATGGATACAATATGCTGAGAACTTTGCTATTTTCAAAACAACAAATCTTTTAAGATTTTTATACACACGGCACAAAATATAATATATACACGTCACACCACTATTATACCTATCTATCTTATACTCATACAATTCTTACAAACACAAACAGTAAATAAGTTCACACATGTTTGTATAATAAATGTGCTACAATACACACGGGTAAACAACACGTTCTACCAAAATAACGCACTGTATAAACACAAAGATGACGCAACTACCTTTGGGTTCCCATTACATTTTGTAAAAAACAAACTCGCCCATGTGAAGTGAAGTTAAAGGCTTCGGCTCGCCGTGTTTGGGGTTTACAAATTAATACGAGGGCACTTGTTTTCCAAGGCGGTAGATCGTTACAAGACGAAACGACTAACTCAGTACTGACGTAAATCCTTGGAGGACGGGAAGTTCGAACCACCACTTTTGTTCAATTCCATAACCGGTTTACCCGACACCCCCCCCCGACATTTTCACATAGGCTCACATAGTGCAATATGCTCTGGACGACTCCACGTTCCGAACTGATTTCTGCGCTTGTTCCTCAGTATATCAATTTACAACTGAGCCAGAGGATTTGTCTTTGTCGTCGGATCCGTATAAAATTTGATTTGATAAATGTGATGTGACGTGAAGTAAAGACAATGTAAAATCCTCATACAATTAAGCCATAAGGGGTACCTAGTAGCTCTAACACGAGATCCACGTTTCTGTGGACACTGAGTGATAACACTAGGCATTGAAGTAAATTTTATTTACATTAGTCAATTTTGAAAAATATATTGTACCACACAATTTGGTAATGATTTCAATAGCACGTAGGGATAACCCAGTTTACCGTTAGCATTTCAAATTAAAAAAAAATGTGTTCGCAATTTTGGCCCATGTCACGTTTAGGGGCCGGACGTTATAACGTTAGAAAAAACAACAGCTCAGAGCGGGGGTTCGGGGTCGGCAGCCCCTGACCTAGATTTTTTAGCCCCTAAAGGTTACATTGGCCATAATTTTTATTGTAAAACTGGTTTGGCAATGATTTAGCTGTCATTTATCCGTAAGTGAAGAAATACTGCACCCCGGATTGCATCTTCGGGGTCACTTGAATAAGTCGTTTAGAAAAGTTTCGCTTTTCAGATCAACCTTTTGTTGAGGGTACAGCGTCATAGCCCAAGTGACCGAGTCCTCGAGGTATCAATTGGAATTTCACATACATAGATTTTGAGGATAGCGCGTTTAATGAGAACACGGTTAGTTACGCCAAGGGCTACATCCTCAAGGTTGATTGAATATATTTGATGGTTATCTGTATTGATTATTTTCACGAGTGTATTAATTTATAATTCTGGAACTTTCTCTCACGCTCCTTATACGTTGTGCCAGAATAACACTGTAGATAAGCAGCACAAGTCAAATCTTGAGATCGGTTATGCTCAGGTCCTGGCGGGGGACGCCGATCAGTTTGATAGGACAAACATATAGAACTTACAACCGCTGCCACAAACAAACACTAGCCAATGGGTACGCATTTTCTGTTGAATTTATTGTGAACTATGTACAAACGGTACAGGAGCGAAATGGAAGCACAATTACATAAATGAACGGCAGACATACACAGGATAATGCAAAGATACAACGAATTAGCGAAGTCAACATTGACAGACCAGGTAAACGAGAAGGAAGCAAGATCAGTCGAGTACCGATTATAATGTAGGCGATGCTAAAATACTCCGAGGGGACAAATCAGGGATGTCAGTATCAGCGATTGCGCTCGGAAAATAAACTTAGCAGAATTTTCCGATTGGTTTGTTTCGTGATTGGAACGAAGACTTAAGACCTGAGTTAGGTGTTCGACTAAAATGTACTGGAAAAGACTAACATACACTCTAAATGCACCGATATAAGACGGACAAAGGCATGCAATATCTGGAATAAAGACAATAACAATGATAAGTAATAAGTAAAACCTGTACGGTATGAATGAAAGTAAGGTATTACATAATGTATATCATAATATTCCTTAATTCCACGAGTTCCATACGGTAGCATACTCGCCTAGAGATGCTCTTACGGTTTAGACCAGCGAGCGATAACATCCTAAATTTGTTACCTAAATGATCCGAAGATACTATTCCTTAATACACGACCAGCACTGTCTGAGCTATAATTCTCTCGTAAATTTCGTTGCCGGGCGGCTATGCAACTAAAGCGTGAGTAAACTTAATGTGACCCCGCCAAACATCCTATTTTGTCATTACCGATATGGAATCGCAAACCCTTGTTACGAAAAACAGGCAAAATCAAATTCAAGTGCCAGAAATTAGACCTTGTGTTCGAATAGAATTTCGGCGATTTCAGTTTGCAGAAATTTTCTTACCTAATGCATTATCATTTTAATTTAGAATATACAGGGTTTGCGAACAAATTTCATGCAAAAGTGCAGTCACAATCTAATCGACAAATTCTCAAGTTTGGGCAATTTTACTTCAATTTGCGCGAACACAAAACGGGTTAGATTTCAATGGAGAGCGCTGTGTTCGCGAACAGATTTAAGCCAAATTTTAATTGATCAAAAAGCGTTCCGTAACAAATTTTATCCAAAAATACAAAATAGGATGGTTGGCTTGGCACCGTAAGTTTACTCGCGCATAATACGTTGGACAAGGCTGGGATAATTTCGATTTAAGATACTTTGCACACCGACCATAACAGCTGAGTAAAAGTGTCATTTGGTATCACACAATCTTATTGTGCTTGACAAATGGTATGTTAGTGTTAAACTGAGCACACTCCATAGCAAGGTGCACGGCATACCTGGTGGCAGTATCACAGGGGCTGAAACGCTGCGAACAGTAATTGCCCTGAGCATAATCCGACATAATAGCATGTAAAGTAAAAATCGGTAGGAAGACCGGCGCAACTAGGATAGCACCATTCCAGTCTCTGTCAGTTTACGCTCGGACGGATCTTCTTTTGTATGATCCTTCATTGTTCGACCCGCCTGGCATTAGATTGACCCTTAGATAATAGTATGTCTAAGACTCACACAACGATCGATCGAGATTAAACTTAAATCTTCATTCGAGCGAGGTAGATTCATTTAACTTTCTTTCCTAGGACCAGTTTTGTTGCGTATTACTTACTGAGAACCCATAGTCTCATTATACAGCCTTCATCTCGACGCTGAGCGTACACATGCGCTATCGCCTTTTACATATAGTATTGCGATTTTTGTCCGGTCGGAGCACGCCTCCGACCTATGAGTTCCTAATGTATCTCGCCATTACGCTATATTGAGTAGTAACCTAGGGAAATTTGATGGTTTCGTGTCCTTACTTACTCAAGTAGTAGAAATGCTAACTTATCGTCACCTATCGATATTCCAGTAATGGGGGGAGCATATTTTGCGCTCGGCAAATCACCGTTGTAACACTGATCGATGAGGGCCCAGTAATTTTAGCAAGTTCTGACTACGCTCAGCGCTAGGCTTCGGCTTTCTCTCAGGCCGGAATCCCTTTGAATGTATTACGTTTACCAGCTGGGTCGCTGACCAGATACGTAGCCGTATTACTATTGGGAGTCCTTTGATGGGTCCCTCCAAATTTCTTATCCTATGTTATAGTCAAATATTGTCGAATTTTACCCACGTTTGCCAAATAACTCCAAACGTGGTAAATTTAATATTTTTTTACAAAACTTCCCCGTATATCGACGAGCGTCAGACTTAGGGTTCGTTTCACGATAAGACGAAAGCGAATCGCGAAACTCACGTGAAGCTGTGCCATGGTGCGTTCATTTAGTTCCAGTGACATTCGCTCGCCGACAGTTCTTAGAGCTTTCAAAGCTCGAGTGAGATGCAAGTGCCAGGCCCCATTTTTCGAGGTTCCTAGTTTCACGAAATGTCAAGGCTGACGTGTGCCCGTAACTTTATGATTAAGTTGCACCAATATGTACAATCTCACTTTCTAGTGTTTAACTGAACCCAAGTAAACGTCGAATTTCTTGACCGAAATACTTTTGACCTCGATCGCTCCGCGATTTGGAACTCCGTCTTCACAGCTACAGCGCGGATGTACGATAACTCGGCGCTAGTTATAGATTTTCGTCGCCGAGGTCTAACATCGGCTCTATCTGGGTTCGTTTCAAGCTGAGACTTCACGCTCAACATGCAACTACTGTATCCTAAGGCCGAACGTGCCACCACAATATGAAAATCAAATCAAGCTTAGTAAATTTTAAATCTTCCTAGTCGATCACTTCCATCAATAAGAAATCCAACATTCATCTTCGTTTTGCACTATATGAATACCGACCTGATTATTTTTGTCGCTAAGGCTACGCTTCAGCCCTAGTAAATTTGACCGAATCAATCCTAGTGTTATTAGTAACTGGAATTCATACAGTTACGCCTAAGCGAATTGTAAGTATTCTCTGATAAATGTGATTCCTACCTAAACGAAATTTCTTTTCCTAAGGACGCCATCGCCATTCTCTGATTTCGCTGATCAGGGTACCACCGCAGCGTGCAGCGTGTAGCCTGAGTAAAGACAAGACATAACTCATTAACAATCTGTCATAATTGCCTACGAAGTATTGCTGTATTAACAAAAGCATCTCGTTGAATGTGTGCAACCGCCTCTGAGTCTTTGTGTCTCATTTCCTGTAACTAATTCTTCCTTAAAGTTGGATTCCGATCTCGCTAGTGTAAATGAGCTAACCTATAAAATATCTATACTCCTAGGCTAGTCAGGAAGGGTTTCTACTTATTATCCTGTTCGGTATATCCACACCATGGGATAAGTTGAAGTTTATGTCTCACAATGAAGTAAAATTATATCGCCTTTGGCGTCCCAACATTCGCATGATTTCGGCCCTCGGCTGAATTCGATAATTTCGAATGAAAATAAAACCTTATCCTTTACCTAATACCCTGGAGGCCTAGCACTATTGTCACACTAAGCCAAAGTTTAGGTGTAGATTCAACTCCTTTGGGGGGTTGTTTTGTGTTAACTTGATTGTTGGATTTTCCGATGGTCTTAAGTGATTACACAGGACCAATGAGTTCCCTACAAAGTTTCGTCCACCCACCTATCCAAACCCCTTGGAGGAGGATTCCTCCAACCAAAAGTACTGCGAACACGCGGACCCAAAGATGGTCGGTCCTATGGGGTATTTTACACCAAGTTCATGAAACTATGTTCTACGGAATAAAAGGGTAATTTTCAGAAAATAAATTTTCATGGGGATAGTCCAATTATAGGACTATCGGACAAGACAGATAATGTGTCTTCGTTCGACCGAAAATGCTTTGGACATAAGGCTCCAAATTTGGTCTGACATTGTATGTTATAAGGGTGCATGTTGTGCTTTTATGTGTGTATTTTCTAATAGTTGTAAAGAGTTTCCTAACGCTAATTACCTACCGAGATAGTCCAATTGCTTAAATGTCTAAAAGTGTCATAGGGGCGGTCCCCCGCCAAGAGGGCTCTAGATATGAGCACCCTAAATTGGTTAAAAATGCATGTTCTAAAAGAAGAGTGGTAAAATTGTGTCGATTTCAAATCGCTTAGTATAGAAGAATTTGAAATGCTAACGAATTCTAGCAAACGTTTAGGGTAGCCTGGTTCCTGATCTATTTAAAAGTCCATGGGGGCATTGTTGCTACCATTGTACAGAGTGCAGGACTACGACAAAGTAAGGGCAAAATTCGTTCTCGCAACCGCTTCTACTAGTTTTACCTCCTAAATTACCGTCTTGTACCCTACCTCTAAGATCTGACAACTTACGACCTACACTGAACTGGCTAGTTGGGCCAGGCGATTCGGACCCGCATCTCTTCACCGATTTCAGTTCCCCAGCCTCCGTCTTCCCAACTCTTTTCCCTTTTATTTCACTGTATTGCCACTCATGTGTATATGGTTGAAGTACAATTTCCATGCATGCAGCAGTCTCGAACGCGTTCGTGAAATTTCAAAAATACGAGCGTTCGAGCGTGAAATTTCAAAAATACGTGCGAGCAAGATACCTATGATGGCAGAAAGAAAGGGAGAAATATGAATTTTTGACTCGAACCCGGTATATATATGAATCTGTGAATGTTAGAACTGTGGTATACCTAATGGGTCATGATACAAAATATATAAAAATCCAAAAAAGTCAGCGATCAAGTTTATCCGAAAAAAATTGAAGGTTTTGCTTTCATCGGGTCTGAGAACAAACTTTTCTCAAAACCGAGTTAATTTCCAAGGGTGGGGACGCGTGTTAGATGTGTATTTTGCCCCTGAAGTTAGCGTAGTCCTGTTACTACCGAAGTTCTGGGATCATTTCACGGTCATATTCGGTATTCGAGACTTCCGCGTCACATTAATTCTTTATTACTTGCCAATCCATGATCCTTCGATAGAGAATCCTAATTAATTACGCAGCCCTAACGGTACTACGAGAAGCATCACAACATACAACACCGATGGAACTCAGCTAGTTTTTGAACCTAAAAGTGCCGTACGTTAATTTCGAGCGTGCTGCCTACTAAGTACGACAAGATAAGGCAAATTCTACCGACCCCAAGCAATTAATAGCTGACGTAATTTTAAAACCTGAGAAGATGCACCGTTTCAAACCCTGCAGGGCGACCCTACCAAGACGAGCCGCCATAGAAAATTTTAGAACTTTAAGAAATTTTACTCACACAGTGTGACAAAGCTCGATACAATAAGTAAATAGAATAAACCGGAATCAGATGTGGCGTTGCTGTTCGTCAAGGATGCATATCATCACCAATGTTACATAACTACTTTCTAGAAGAAATAGTGACAAGTGCGCTTGAAGGCTTTCAAGGTGGAGTGTCAGCATAGACCTGATTGCAAGCTCAGGTAGGGAACAAAAATATTTGACGGAAAGACTGGATTCTATGTCATCGAAAATGGGAATGGAGATCAGCTATGCAAAAGCAAGCTCCTAGTTGTTGGAAGCTCACCAGAGACTATTCAAGAACAAATAATGGTGTCCGGAGACCCGCTGGCACAGGTACACCAATTCAAGTACTTGAAGTGTATCATTCATGAGAATGCAAAATAAACTGCAGAATTGAAAACCAGAGTTGCTATGGCAAAAGCGGCAATGTGCAAATTGTCCACACTATGGTGCTCCAAGAAAGTACGGTTTCAACAAAACTACGACAGGTAAATAATATTGTTATGTCTGTGCTTTTCTATGGCTGTGAGGCATGGACGTACAATGTGGAAATCCAGAAAAAGATAAATGCTCTATAAATGTGCTGTTACAAAAGATTGTTGGGTGTGAATTGGATGGACAATCTGGACGAATGAGTCAGTACGGCAACAAGTGGAGGAAGCGGCAGGTAGACATCAGCACAGTCTTCTTGAGATTGCTAAAGAGACGAAACTACGCTGGTTTAGACACGCAACCAGGCAACCAGTAAATCTACCATTAGCAAACACCATTATGCATGGACGTTTGAATGGAAACCGCAGGCAACAAATACCCAGGAGGAGCTGGTTGGATGACATTAAGAGATGGACCGGATGAGGGTTTCGAAGGCAAGTAGAACTACACTGGTCCGGAAGGAATAGAAAAGGCTAACTCATTGCGCTTCCACGGACCCCAATGGTCTATGATGTTGATCATGATAATGATGATAAACCGAACACTGCACTTGTGATTATTAACTTGTGCGACAATCAGCCTAAGTATTTTAGCAACAGAAGTAATGGTGCTATTCATGGGTTTTTTGCAATGTATTTATATGAATTGAGGGCACGATGATACTTTCATCGTTTTTTCAACGTGCGTGGATCTTTTCCATATGCATCCATGGTCCAAGGTGGGGGCGCGATTAATGCTCCGACAAAAATCAATGCCACCCTAGGGCGACAGTTTAGCTTGAGTATATCCTCTTTCAACACTACTGGAGTTCGGAGCCTGAGTGCATTGGGAAATCGTGACATCCGGATTTGGATTATCGCGATTCGTTCCTAAATGCACGATATCTTGAATACAATGTATAGCTTAACTATAACGATATTGCATAAACCCAGTATGATTTGTTGAAGGGGCAATCTAATTAATCTATTCTCTGGTCATTATTGCTATCAATTGGCATCCTAAGGCATTAAAGCCTACGAACATTAATGTCATCCCTAAAGATTGAATCCGAACACGATGAACACACCAAATATTACAAGTTATATGCATGAAATTAATTACGTGTTAAGCATCTGTTACCATACAAATGAATACCATTAAAGTGAATTAACTAAGCACCATAATAAATCATCCAGTGCCAAAGCGAGCAATCAAAAAAGCAATATAAATAAGTCGTGCTTTAAACGGTCTTGGAAATTATGTTACTGTGTCCCTGAACGGGGCCGCATGGTGGCTCGAGAGCCTAACCTAAACGAATTTTGTTAGCTCAGTTAAGGCAAAGCAAGTTTAAACTACCCACTCGCGGAAAATTGAGGCCCCGGAAGGCCCACGCCCCCATTTACTTAAGACTCTTTCTATTCGGCCCCAAACGCTGTCTGAGCGCAGAACAGTCTACTAAAATTAGTAAATTTTACAATGATTCTGAAGCTGGATAGTACTTAAAATGAGTTTCCAAACATGGGACTCACTTCAATGAAATTTGTAACCCTGATCAGCTCAAGTAAAATTTCTCTGAAACTCTAGCTCTCTCAATAAGTTTGAAAATTAAATCTATACCAACCAAATAGGTTGGTTTTTTATTCTACCTATGGTAACAACAAGAAATCAGACAGACTTCGACGAAAATTATCCCACCTAATATTCACACAAGAGCCTTGATCAGACGCCGTTAATTCCAGGACACCGTTGGTATAGCAAATTTCAAACGAAATTGAGTCCCTTACGGCGGACGGAGAAATAAACTAGCGGACCTTCTATTTGGTACTGTCAAACTCAAAATTTTATGGAAAAACCCGCAAGTTGAACTACCTACTTATGCCGAACCTCGGAGAAATTAAACCTCCTCCGTTTGACCACACCCATACCTACAACGTCGATCCCTGCGAGCAGCACCAGCTGAAATCCATCTAGTAGAAGTGGAAGCTAACGTAGATTCCTCTCCTGACGTCTTCCGATCGATGAATCTTTGCGAGTAAACAAGGTAGACATTGCTGATTGACGTTACTAGCTATGCCACGGAACTGGTCAGTAGAGGCGACCCAACTACGTGTTGCCGAAGTCAGGCTGATTCTAAAGAATTCGGATGTCAAGTCCGACGTCGAAAATGTTGCCAATATTTTAGTGTCAAATTTTGTCGTCGTCCAATCGGAGGCGATTTTCTGCTGCCTTTCATTGCATCATGTCCAATCGGAAAAAATTAAAAACTTTGGGGAATTTCCCGGTTAGCGTAAACCAGTGATCTTCTTAGTGTAAGTCGAAAACAATGGAGAGGCATCTGCTAATTTGGTGCGAAGGTTGCAATTTCGTCCTTTGTTTCCTTACTTCTAATCTTTTTATTTACGTCTGGCAAACTTGACGTTCCCACATTGAAGCAATTTAATCCAAGAAATATCAAATATTATTATCAAAATTATTAAATATTATTATCAAAGTTATGAAAACGTTAACTAAGAACTACTATCAAATTTTAAACTTCCGAATAAGAACCCCGACCCAATTTCACTTATTTATTCAGCATATATTCCATGCATTACCGTCCAGGCATTGCACGTTAATATGTTGGTCTGCAACATTTATTTATCTTCTATCCTTTTGTTCCTCGCCGTCAACAATGGTATATCGATGGTTACACTTCCGAATTTTGACTACTGCGAGCTCAATCTTTAAATAACTCATTACCAACATGTAAATATTGCACGTTTACCTATCAGTCAGGTTGTTTGTATTTATTTTGATTATAAATTTTCATGAGCCGGAAGCCGCAAGCGGGAACATGCCGCGGGACGGGACCCTCCCAATGGTCGAAACTGGTGCATCACCTTGGGATTCAGCCTCCGGGAAAACACTCCTACCCAACACCCACCGAGGCCACCGATGGACTCTAAACCTGCACTCCACAATGTTCCTATATACCTGCGTACTATACCTACGTACAAGTAAAATTCGTAAAACTGACGAATTTTAGTCGAAGTTTGTTTTTATTTTGTATATGATCTATATGTTATTTATATAAATATATATGTCTAGGCTTTTCTTTTATCTTATATACAGGTATATGTACCAATACTAGGTATTAATATTACTATTATTATTATTTAATCAATACTTTAATTGAAATTGGGAAGTAGACAGAAAGAGAGGGGCAGATGGAAAAAGAAAACAGAAGAAAGGAGAAAGAATAAAAGAAAAAGGAGGATGACAACTAGGAGAAGAGAGACATAAAAAGAAATGAAAGAGAACAAGCTACCCTGTCGGAAACACATACTATGTGTCAAGAACTTTCGTTTCAAAACGAAAAAGTTTTCTTCTTAAAAGAAGAATGTCACAGCAGTCATGTTGCTATTAACAATAGAATGCGCCTGTACTACATATAGTTACTTAAATATAAACTTTACGACGGTTCAACATAATATATGGTTTTTGAAACATGTCAAATTATTTGACTTCAGCGTTTGCGAATATGCTGTCTATGAAATAGCATTAATGTAATTCAGACCTGGTAAAGTTGATAATATAATTTTCGATGTCATCAATTCTCGGAATTCCTAAATGTTTTCATCTCAATTGTAGTCACCAAATCCGAGACGTTTGCTGCATGCCAATTTTGCCTGGCATGCAGACTCCAGCGGTCGGGTCTGAAAAGGCTTTCATGACTATAAGAGATTCGTGCAGTGCAGTGCAATTAAAGCTGTAATGCACACTCTGACAAAAGGTGAAATCAATGTCACAGCCTGACGGCTGTGACAAAAACAGGTGGCTACGAAAAGAAAGGAAGAGACAACAAAGCGACACGACAGACAGACAGCGGCCGGCGAACAAACAGCGAGCGAGAGCAAAACAAAAGAACGACCAAAAAGGTTAAATAGAGAGAGGAAACAAAGAAAGAAAAGGGTCTGAGGGCAAGGGGTTCCCGAAGGAATTTAGGTGGCGTGGGGTTAAATTTGTTCCCAGGACGTAGAGTGTGTTCCATTGATACCAAACACAATAGCCTAAACGCAATGCGTCGTGCACAGAGAATGGTGTGTACTTGCTCGACATCGTCAG
Source organism: Trileptium ribeirensis (assembly GCA_030248225.1). NCBI lineage: Eukaryota > Metazoa > Nematoda > Enoplea > Enoplida > Thoracostomopsidae > Trileptium > Trileptium ribeirensis. The sequence goes on from JASANE010007857.1 coordinate 30,643, forward strand.
CACATACACACGTGTTTATGAAAACAATACAATCGACAGTATGTAACAACTTTTGTGAGTTGTTATGTAATAACGGTGACGCAGCTGCATGGCGCAACTTCCTAACACCATGCCCATACGACCCCGGCTATCATAACCTCAAGGGTGGATCCTAAGCTTCGAATTTTAACCACTTTCCTTGGTCAGACCCAAGAAGTTACGGAGCTTACCAGGCCGCAGGCGCGCTTCACGGGGTGTGTTCGGACCCCTCCCGATTGGTTGCGCACGTGTCTAGTATCCTGGTATGATTGCTGAGGTCCCCCAGGGAGGTTGACACCGAAACCTGCTCACAGGTCATAATGTCAGGCCAATCTTCCCTGTCCTAATCTAAAGGAAGTTGTTTAGTCTAGCGTAACCTAAGGTAAAATGCGTGATAAGTTTGATTTTGTACGGTAAATTTTGAGTCCGCTAAGTTTATCTCCTGTCGAACACTTTATCCGGTGTAGCCTATGTGGCCCCCACAGGGTTCCGACTGTCCCTGAAAGTTTAACGTCGGATTGTCTACTTGGTAACCTGATAAACTATTTATCCGTGTTTGGGGATAACATTTTTCCTAATAAATTTTGTCCCTATTTGCGTATACTAATTTACGAGCGAGCTCGATTGCCAACTTGTGTGGAACACTCTCGCTACAATTCTGCAATTTTCAAGTACAAATACTGGTGGCGAACTGCACGTGTCAGGGCTTGGAATATTTCCCTCGTCAAGCCGTGACACGCAGAGTTGGCCCTGTCCGTCGGATGTCCTTATTACGCCTGAGTATAAATAACAATGGACACTAGGTGATTTTCAACGTTTTATTTCAATTTATGCACTGTACAAATCAGATACAAAGGTTTGAAGCATCATGCAAACGGAAACCGTAAAACAGTCGTACGCGCCCATTCCCTTGTCCGCGTCTAGTCGGGGAGCGAGGCGGTGCGAGCGAATACGTTCCCGGAAAAATACCGGACCAAAAAATCTATGCCCGAGATGCTCAACTAAGTCCGCTATAACTCGGGCTGTGTGTTCTGGCGTGCTTCGAAGTTCGCTCCAGATTACGCGGGGCTTTCCATACACTTAGAGGACCGAGCGGGAAAAGTGTGGGCTCGTTTCCTTTACCTTGTAACCTTAGTCGAAGGGGAGCGTGAGTCGGAGTACGCGGAAAGGTATGGACCTACGATAAAAGAGAAGCGGAGTTGCATTAATAAAATCGTCCAATGTACAAGTTAAAACACGGCGAAAAATCAATGATTACTTATGGTACAAACAATCGGGTACTGACAACCGTCAAACCGTGAGCGCGGCGCCTATGCGGGCGTCCAATAACACAAACCTTGTCCGGTGTGCCGTCTGGGTACCGTTGTCCAGGTCTTCATTATGGCTACCGTTGGAGTCCATTTACTCGGTTGTCTTCCTACGGTATCAGAGTATATCAAGCGAGACCTTGTTTAGGTAGCGCCAAAAATAGTCGTTGAACGGGCGTTTAGATTCTGCCAAACTTAGCGAAGCGACAAGCACTATTACTCTTTTGCAACCGTTAAATTTGAGATATCGGGACCTTCTCTACCCAGTAAAATAATCGAGAAAATAAAACGCGTGAATTCTTAATCAGTAGGAAACTCAACGGTCCCAATAAGCAAACCAGTAGACAGTAGCAATCAACAGGTTGACAGAAGGCAGCTCTAACTCTTGCACACAACAATAGTGCAAAATACCAAACATTACTTGAAAGTATAGCGTTACAAAAATTAGGTGACTACACAAGATACGCAAAAATTTACGAAATTAACGCAAAATAAGATAATATTTACAGTGTCCAATCGTTAACGTCCAACTGTCTTCTCGCTAGAATGTCCAAAAATTAACCCAACGCCTACGATCAATTGTCCGAATGTCAATGTTCCGACAGAGCGACGCGCGAAGATCCACTGAACGGCTGAAGCGAACGGTTGGCGGCACCAGCGGGTCCAGCGATACGGTTGAACAACGGTTATTTGAAATGCGTTGACGTCCGTACGATAATTTTCCACGCTCCAACTTGTTCAATGTGGCAATGTAACGGATCACCAACGAATACAGTCAGCTAAATCGATTAATCCACACGAACGATTGTCAGAGAGTTTGTACGTTGCAGCGGCCGAGGTCCCCGTACACTAGAGTACACTGTCGACGTGCCGATTGTCAAACAGTCAATCGTCGTGACGGAAGTAATACGTCCAGATAAGTCAAATGGCGAAATACCAGTACTATGCAGACAAATTCCAGCAGCAATTACAAATGGCAAATTAATATACGCTGATTTTAGTTAGAAACTAGTTAGTTAGTTAGTTAAGCAGGTTAATTACAACGCAAACAATTGATTCCTGAAACAATGCCCGCCGATCCACGTATAGACGGGTAACAGCACGCACAGTGAGACTACGGGTCGCACTATCGGTCGGAAAGACATACAAATCCATAGCATGCCGAATGCAGCGAGTCACAAGTGAGCGAGCGTACACAAAGTCACAAAATAAGCAACGTGCATCAACATTATAAGAGTACTAATACAAACATACACCAAGCTCAGAAAGACACTAGTGCCCGTCCTGACGTGTCTTGGCTGCGAGAGGTCCATGATAATGTAAAAATTCGGGTCTACCGACAGTTGGTGTAGAGTGTGTAAAACATGTAAGATCCCAAAAGTACTACAAACGGTCACAATCGATACGATCACCAAGCATAATGAGTACCTCCGATGCAAGGGATGGGCGAAAGTTCTAAACTCACATCGTTTCGTTAAACGGAAATTTCGACGCCTCACGGCGTGGCCCCCAACGATTTAATAACGGTGACGCAGCTGCATGGCGCAACTTCCTAACACCATGCCCATACGACCCCGGCTATCATAACCTCAAGGGTGGACCCTAAGCTTCGAATTTTAACCACTTTCCTTGGTCAGACCCAAGAAGTTACGGAGCTTAGCAGGCCGCAGGCGCGCTTCACGGGGTGTCTTCGGACCCCGCCCGATTGGTTGCGCACGTGTCTAGTATCCTGGTATGATTGCTGAGGTCCCCCAGGGAGGTTGACACTGAAACCTGCTCACAGGTCATAATGTCAAGCCAATCTTCCCTGTCCTAATCTAAAGGAAGTTGTTTAGTCTAGCGTAACCTAAGGCAAAATGCGTGATAAGTTTGATTTTGTACGGTAAATTTTGAGTCCGCTAAGTTTATCTCCTGTCGAACACTTTATCCGGTGTAGCCTATGTGGCCCCCACAGGGTTCCGACTGTCCCTGAAAGTTTAACGTCGGATTGTCTACTTGGTAACCTGATAAACTATTTATCCGTGTTTGGGGATAACATTTTTCCTAATAAATTTTGTCCCTATTTGCGTATACTAATTTCACGAGCGAGCTCGATTGCCAACTTGTGTGGAACACTCTCGCTACAATTCTGCAATTTTCAAGTACAAATACTGGTGGCGAACTGCACGTGTCAGGGCTTGGAATATTTCCCTCGTCAAGCCGTGACACGCAGAGTTGGCCCTGTCCGTCGGATGTCCTTATTACGCCTGAGTATAAATAACAATGGACACTAGGTGATTTTCAACGTTTTATTTCAAGTTATGCACTGTACAAATCAGATACAAAGGTTGAAGCATCATGCAAACGGAAACCGTAAAACAGTCGTACGCGCCCATTCCCTTGTCCGCGTCTAGTCGGGGAGCGAGGCGGTGCGAGCGAATACGTTCCCGGAAAAATACCGGGCCAAAAAATCTATGCCCGAGATGCTCAACTAAGTCCGCTATAACTCGGGCTGTGTGTTCTGGCGTGCTTCGAAGTTCGCTCTAGATTACGCGGGGCTTTCCATACACTTAGAGGACCGAGCGGGAAAAGTGTGGGCTCGTTTCCTTTACCTTGTAACCTTAGTCGAAGGGGAGCGTGAGTCGGAGTACGCGGAAAGGTATGGACCTACGATAAAAGAGAAGCGGAGTTGCATTAATAAAATCGTCCAATGTACAAGTTAAAACACGGCGAAAAATCAATGATTACTTATGGTACAAACAATCGGGTACTGACAATCGTCAAACCGTGAGCGCGGCGCCTATGCGGGCGTCCAATAACACAAACCTTGTCCGGTGTGCCGTCTGGGTCCAGTAAATCCTAACTCGCAGACCTACCGAGTTTCTCCTAGCGTTTGGTCCTTAGGACCGGTTGTGCACTAATTTACAGACACAGTTTTGATCGCCTATGAGGATTATCCCTATAGTAAATTTTTTTCAACTATCAGAACAGACGCCTGCACGAGCCATCGTCGTTTTGGGCAATGTCCGAGGCGACCAATGTCGCTGTTCTAATATTTTCGAGCCGGTGATCGTGCCTAGTCTATAATCGGGCCTGGGCTTGCACTCTGGGTGCGTTTAGTCTTGGGGTCGGGAACAAGGGGCGTTTCGTCCTCGGACGCGTCTGCGTCCCTCTTCGGGTCGTTGTTTCTTTGGTTTTCGTTCTTTTCCCTCTTTCCTTGTTTTGTTTCTTTTGTTTCCTTGGTTTCCTTTGTTTCCTCTGCTGTTATCCTCGTCTTTTGTGTTCACTCTCCCTAACTTATCCTATTGCCTTATAGTACTGTACACGTTGTCGTTGTGCAGTGACTCGACTGCACTGTCGAAATTGTGCAGTCGAGTTATCACTAAAATTTTATTAATTTCACTCAGACCTCGATGGTCGAGTGGTTAAAACTGAAATTTCTGCAGCGGGCTTAAATTCCCCGTGCAGGATCAAAACCTAATAAGGGAAACTGAAAAAAGGAGAGAGAATACAGCGAAAATCAAAGCAAGGACATACATAGTACATAGCCTAACGGGCAACCAGTGATAAAATAGAAAAATGCCTAAACTCAGCGATCAAATCGCTCTAGAAAGAAAAAAGGGTTTTGCACTTCCTCGGTTTGAGGTCACAACGAACTGTGAGCGGTCGCGATTTTTTCTTTATTGAAAAGAGGAGGGTATAGTCCATTTTCACTATTTAGGGGCTGGGCACGGTGCCGGGCTTTTGGAAGCGGGCACAGTGGTGGATTGTAATCGCCAACCATGCGGTTGGTTTGTTTTGGTACGAGGAGTTTTCCTACTTACTATCGTCAAGCCTAACCACGTCCACGTACTATGGTGAGCGGTGGTAAACTTAATAGGTGCACGAGAACCATTTCGAAGCAAACGTGGTGAAGTGATATCTTTTACAAGCGCTTAGTGTGTTTCGTCATGGGGGCTGTTGAGGATTCGTGGTGCCAGTAATTAATCCTTGGATAATGCAGGCGATCATCGTCAAGCTAAAGAACAAATCGGATGCTGACAAAATCGTACAAAGATTGTGAAAAGTTTGCTCCTTTCGGAGTGCCAATACCTTAGGCTCAAGTTGAAATCACTTAGAACTTGCTTTGTCTTTTCATATTTCCCAAATTTTCTTAACTCAACTGACAAAATAAATTTTAGGGCTTTCTAAAGCCCGACGGAGGCTAATCCTCCGTCCCCTAACTGCTACGTCAGTCCGAGCTCAAGCAGCGGCATGAGCATCGAACGGTCCACTAAGCTGCAATTTTGTAAACCATAACCATTATCAGAAATAAGTGAGAAATTCCCGGTGGCTTCGTGATGAACTTTTACCGTGGTCAACTCAGGAAAATTCGACAGCCCTAACTCAATAGAAATAAATCATGTAAAAGCATGGGCGAGAGGCGTCCATTTTTGATTTGCTTGCCTATGACCACGGGGAATCAGAACTACTTCGGCTTTTATGTTCACAACCTAACACCCCCGTGCATTCTATCGCGATGCCTAAACGGAACTCGATTCGAGGAGGTTGGTCAAAGGACAGGTAAAAGCGTACTCAGATGACATGAAAAACACGACGTCCTCCGACGGGCGTCTGGTTCAACCACCGAAGGTAAGATTGTGCGACACTCGTTCAAATTTCAACGGTCTGTTACACTTCGCTCTGGGGAAAATAAACCCCCATCTATTCAGTTCCCTTCCTGACTTCAACCTTTGATCCGGGACAGCGATGGCTAGTCCCCTTCCGCGAGACGAAGGATGTCTGCGCGGGTCCTCCAACGATCGAACTCCATTCCACACGCGAACCAAAAAGCAAAAACCAGAAAGCACGGGAAAGTCGAAAATGTTGCGAAATAAATTGCGAGATAAAACATAAGCGTCGGAGCCGGTCAGTAGAGTCGACCGAACTCCGCGCTGCCGAAGTCGAACTGATTCGAAGAGACGACGCGGTAGTCGTCGCTTCAAAATTTTCTGCTATGTTGAAGCATGGCGATTCTGTCGCCATCCAATCGGCGACGTTCTTTTGACGCCCACTTTTTCGAGGTCAAACCCGGGCGCCCAATCGAAAAATTCCCCAAATTTTATTTTTGACAGCTGTCGTAAACCCTGGGTCCCCTTTAGAGAGAGTCGGCTTCAATCGAAATCGCCGACATCAAATTTGAACCCTCCGATTACTCGGAGGTCGACCATCTGTGAGTTTTCTCCAAAGTTCTCCGATTTTAGCCCATCTGTATCCCCAAATTCTTGTCAGAAACTTGTCTAAAACTCATTACTCAGACCTTTTAAACCTCTTACCTAATCTAGCTTGGTCGTTATCCCCCAAATGTTCCACGAAAACGATTAAATCACCCGTCAAATTTAAAATTTCAAACCCAAGTTTGGTACATAAATACGCTTAAAACAAGCTGGAATCTATCTTTTTTGGTATTCTCGTCCTCATCCATCAAATTTTCCCCCAGCTAACTCGCCGATTTGAAGCCAAATTTCTACTATTTAGCGAGTTAGCTGCCTCATCCATCACCTAATTAAGCTTAACAAAAGTCCATCTGGGGTTAAATCTTATCGCCCTATCCATGGATAAACGTGCAAACATTGCACGTTTATATGTTGGCTTACAAGATAAAGCCAAACATTCCTAGCATTCCAAGCTAATGGCTTTTCAAATATCCCGGCAGGACGTCTTTAGACGTCCCGAAAAGGGGGGGGAACCCAAGAGGGGAATGAGCTGATTTCGCGGTCACGGGTGCAGCCCATTCCTATGTGTCTGTTGACCTGCCGGGAGTCCCATTCAGGAACTCCCAGGTTGCACGGGAGGGCTCTAAACATGCCCCCCGTCTTTCCTATTCCTATGTGTCCAGTCCGTCCGTAAAACTCACGAATTTAACGTCGTTTTGTACGTCTTGTCCTTACGCATCCCGTTTTTGTCATTTTCCTATAGGTTACATATATACACATATATATATATATATATATATACAACACATACACATACACATACGATACTCATGAGCACACACTACACATGAGGCACACAGGCGACCTGAGCGACAGAAAGGTCGCTCAAGTTCACACTAGAAACATGCAGAACCACAACAACAACAACAACAACAACATCAGCACAACAGCACAGCAACACACACATATATACACATATACAGTCACGGCGACAGCAGCAGCGACAACCGACCAAAAGAAGTCGGTTAGAGAGAGTGAAAAAGAAAAAGGAAAACGGAAAAGAAAGGGTATGGGAAGGGAGTCGGGACAGGGGGTTCCCGAGGGAATTTCGAGGGGCTGGGGCGAAATTCGGTCCCAGGACGAAGAACGGGGCCGAACGATACCAAACACGAGGGGGTGGACGCAGTGGCGGGTCGGGACCCAATTTTGGGCTCCGACATGTATTAGCGTGCAGGGTCTCAGCGGGCTTTCCCGCTCTAACAGTTGGGCGGAGCGACGCCCGCCGGGCATCGTTGGACTCGCCTTGGGAAGGGGATTCAAACGAGGGGTGATTTCCCTGCTTTGGCGGCGGTGGTTAGGGGAGCACTAAAATCACAACAGATAAAGAGAGTGTCGGAAAAGGTGGGGGGCGCGTTTTCGGCCGTCCCGGGTTAACGGGGCGACTGACAGAGACCCGCCGGGCATCGTTGAAGATGTCTCGACGTGGCGAATGCGGAACAGGTGGGGGGCGTTTGGCCTACTTTTGAGTTGGGGTTAAATTTTCGGTTGGACTGTACCCACTTTCAGTCGGTATGCCAAATTTGGGGGGCGCTTTATCGGTCATAACGGGCTAGCGCGAAGTCGGACAAAGACCCGCCGGATATCGTTGGCCTCGCCAGGAGCAGGCGGATAGAATGAGGGGTCGCATGAGCACATTTAGGGTCTGGGATCAAATACGGAGTTGGTACAAACAGGCGGAATTTTATGTTGAATTTTCGTGGTACGGTATGAAACAGGGAAATGAGTAATATAGCAGCGGGATGACTGGTCAGGTCGAGAGCCGCGTGGCCTCGCCAGATGCCTAGATGAGTAGACTACTTGGAAACACGCATACTTCCAATCGCAGATCCGTGGGTTACCAGGAAAGTCAGTTGTCAGTAAGGTGGTCAGGCAAATTTAGGCTTCGAAGGATGCTATAACGGAAAGGTTTTGATACGGTGGGGCGGACAACTAGACATAGCGAGTCACGACGATCACGCAATACACATATATATGCATAACTATATTTCCATATAGACCTAGGTTATGCCCACTCGGAACCATGGTCTCCAGCCAAACCTAGCGTAAGTATTGGCTGTTAATTGAATGTTTACCTGTTTGTCCCTAGAATATCTCAGGAAATCCTCCAGCAATTTGTGATATCTTGGGCTCGTTCGAGAGCCCTAAAAGTTCTATACCGAAAAGTACTCGGGGCATTTTCGGTAAATCTGAACCGTTGGACGGTTACGGGCCGCTAAACAGGCCCGAAGTCCGTTATTTCCGCACAATCGGAAACTACCGTAACCCATTAGTTTCAGCTTACTTTCGCGACCATTAAGCTATAGTTAGCTTGAACCAGGTAAAATTGATAATGTTGATTTTGATTACTTTCCGATCCCTTAAGTTGCCAAAGGCCTCCTATTCCCGGACGGTAGGAAATTTGAAATCTCAATGGGGGAAAACAGGGGCTAGTGGTCGAGTTCCGTTCGGGTTGTCGGTCCTGGTTAGTTTAGCATTCTCCTACCTCCTTCATCTTTCTGAGTTCGTACAACTAACCGAAGTGAAGTGAAGCTTCTCTGGGCTCACCTGAGCCTTTCCCTTGATACAAATATACGACATATCATGAAATGGCAAAACGTTATAAATATACAATTGATCATGCAATGGCAAATGTTACGCAAATGACGACATATTTATCGATAACCATGGCACCCAGTTACACAAAAATTCGTTCCTGTAAACCTTGTCTGGTTCGAGTTGAGACGCGTTCAGGCCATTTTGACGCCGAAATCCTCTAAACTAGACGTAACGGGCCGGAACAGGCCTGTTACATCTCTTATATTTTTAAATGGAAATTTTCGGACTTAATTACTCGGGTTGGAAGCAATTTTCTCTGTTATCCCTAAAGGATCGCGCCTGGTTTTGACCGGAAAATAAACTATGCTCTACGACCCAATAATAAATTAATCCATATATATAGATGATATGAGGAGATATGGTACTTGAAAATTCCGGTTTCCTAGTTTACTTATGTTGTTATCGGAATCTCTTATTGACCATTGTTGGTCTTAGCCATACACCGTGGTCCTAGCCTATTAAATTGCTCAGAATATGTTATTCGGTGCAGATTTAGCCACGTTTCCGCCGAGTCCTCCTTAGATCCTAGCAATTTCTGTGTCCTGAAAAGTCCTCCTCCTATATTTTTGAGGGGACGAAAAGGACTTCTTACTAGGTTTTCAAGGAATTTTCCGAGATGGTAGCAATTATTTGATTTAGCCATGGTGCCATGGTTAGGTTATGCATGAACAAATTACAAATGCAAGACAAATGGTTAAATACGGCATACATGATTAACATTATAACGTCATTAGATAGTACATCCAGTCTGGGTTTACCGCCGGTTTTGGCTTCCGAGTTCTTAAATAGCTAGTGCTTCTAATGTCCTATCGGGGTTTCCTCCTTACTGTTTTACTCCCAATTGTTGGGTACTAGACTTCGTTGAATCCACTTACGAAAGTACTCAATGTAGGGCTCAGCAATGCGGGGCTCCATAGTTTCACGGTCGTCGGTAATGGTTTCCCACGCGCCTGATTCTTCCAGTTCGGGTGGGTAGTCTGGCATGGACGATTTCCGCATTCTGTCGGGAAATTGCCATTTAATGTCCTGAAATAGTTTGGCGAATTCGTCGTGCCATTCGATCGTATTGTCCTGTCCAATGTCCCAATGTGGAGATGGCGGGGCGATAATTGCTCGGGCTCCATCGCTAAGAAGGTAGTCGAATGAGCATATATAACGGCGCACTCGACGCATAACTTTGCTGGGCGTGTCCAGCAAACGACCTTCGTGCGGCTTCGATCGTAGGGCCGCTTTATATCCACCCAGGATCATGATTGTCCGGGTTTGTGGCGTGGCGATGCACGCTGCCAGCCGAACGAGAAATTGCATGGTGGCTCCTGGCCATGCCAGGGCAAACCACCCTTTTGATGCGGCCATATTGATCAAGGGTGCCGCTAATGAATCGCCCAGGATCAACACAGTTGGCCAGGTGGCGACATTATGTCGGAGGAAGGTTCGTACTTCCTCCAATAGACGACCCATGACATTATGACATGGTCGCGGTCGTTTGCTGAAATTAATGTCTTCCGGCCCTAGGCCGATGCCCCAAAATGAATCGGACCTGTTCGCCTCGAGCAATTGGGCAAATCCGGTGGCAAGTAGGGCGTCCCTGAATCTAGGAACCTTGAATTTTTCTAGTTGCACCGTCCGCATAAGGTGAGGTAGTATTGGGCGGAGGCGCTCGGTTGTTTCGGGGTCGAGGAACTTTTGTTTGTTCCGTCGGGAGATGGTCTTGACGTCTCGAGCTCCCATCTTCAGGTCCGAAATGTCCTGTTTTGCTTGCTCCTCGTCGAATAAATAGGTGACGAGGAGCTGGTATCCTTGCTCCGTCGAGGCATATTCGATGGGATATTGGTTTATTGTTTGGCCTAACGGAGCCATGTTTGAAAGTTCCGGCCAGTGGGTGCCTTTGGACAGGAACGTTTCAATCGGCGCACCATAATTGATAGTGTAATACGGCACCCGAGGTTGTGGAATTTGTTCCATGTTGTTTGAATGGTTTGATCCGGTGCTTCCTGCAATAGTATTCATCGCCATTAGTAGCGGTTCTTGAGGGAGATTGGTAGCCGGAGCTCGAGCTTTCTGGGAGTGTTCCTTGGGTGATTTAAACGTTACAACCGTCTTCTGCGAGGCGGTTGTTTAGGAGGTCGGACCACCTCCAATCCGACATCCTCAGGTCGTAATTGTCTTTGTCCACTGTCCTCGTCAGGTTCCTAGTCCGGATGTGCGGATAGCATGTCCTCAATGTCGTGCTCGTCAAAGATATCCCTAAAAGGCTCAAACATGTCGTGCCAGGCACGAGCACTACCAGATGGATAATCCATCGGCATAACAGGGTCACGATGTCGAGTCGGTGGAGCGAGGGGTATAGTCCGTCGAGCTGGTGTCGTAGTCGGGGGTTTTAAGCGTCGGGTGTCAAGACGTGGTATTATGACTCGAGCTTCTTCTCCGTGTGGTAAATAGTCTTCATACCAGCGACAACGGTCTCTGGCTTGTCTGTGTGGCTGTCGGCGGGTGGGTTGTGGGGATTCTTCCCTCTCTTTAACTTCGGGTGCAGAGGGTCCCATCTCAGGAGATCCCTCGCTCTCCTCCGTCGGGGGGTCAAGTTCAAAGTGGGGCCTTCGTCGGGGTCCCGGTAAAAGTTGACTAAGAGGTATCTCATCCTCCTCGTCTTCCCAACTAACTTGTGATTGAGCTCTGGCTGGGGTCTGTTTACGTGGTTTAGCGCGTGATGGTCGATTTAGGACTCCCTTGAGGGTGGAGGGAGCGCTACGCGGCGGCGCTCTTCCCTTCCTTCCGGTAGAGAAGCCCTTGGTTGATTCGCCAATGGTTGATGTTGTTTCATTGTCCTTGTCTGCAGTTTGTGGTCGTAATCGTTTCGGTCGACCGCCTTCCGAAGACTCGGAAGGTCGGCGTTGTTTACTTGTGTTCGGTTTACCTGCCTCTCTTTGTCGAACTAAACTTTCAATAAATTCTTCTACAATCCCATCAGCTGCTATTTGATCTTCCGAAGGGATGTATTGTATGGGGGATCCCCTTAGGTACTCCATTAGTTCAGTTGCATCTTGTATCTCTCCTCGGGCGCGGGCGGTTTCCTCTCTTTTTCTCCTTATTTCCTGCATCTCCCATTCCCATTGTGCTAGTTCATTTTGTCTTCGGGTGGTCCATCGACCAAAGGATGGTACCTGTGGATCTTTGGTTCCCCGTTCCTGCAAGGGTGATAATAGAGGTGGGATTATCCATCGTTGAGGTGGTGTCGGAAAATCGGTTGTTTCAGGTGAGGTGGTCTCCGAGCTTATGGATGATGCTGGTTCACTAGTCGGCGCGGGAGCCTTAGTTGGCTTTCGTCGTGGTTTAGGCTTAGGTTTCGGTGTTGGTGCAGGTTCTAGTGGAGGTTGGCTACTTGCTGGGGCGGATTCCACGGGTTGTGGTCTAGGAGGGGTGTAATATGGGGTGAGCCATTCATCTGGAACATAATCCTCTATTGTGGCTTCGAATCCTCGGGGCACTAGAGGTGTATGTGGCAGTGGTGTAGGTGGGGCGGAGTATGCCTGACGAGGTATAGAATAGGGTTGTTCATAAGACGCTGTAGGCTCATAATAGGTGTGGTATGGTGTCACTGGCTTGTCTGATTCAGTCACTAATTGTTGTGTCTGAGGGCTACGGGATGTTTGGGTGGCGATTGCGGGTCGACGTTGAGCGGGCGTAAGCGGTGAAGTTTGGGCAGCATGTTCAACTGCTGAAGTTGGTGATGTGGCTTGTTCTGGAGCGTGTGGCGAGTGTTCGTCTGGGTCCTGTGAAGCGAGTAATTCCACGAGACCTAGGTCGTTAACGTTGAATGGTCGTAACGCGCGACCGGTGTCTAACCGTTTCACCTTTAGAGGCCTTGTAGGCTCATCAGTCCGAACGGCTCGTTCCTGCTCTCGTAGAGTTACTGGGGCGGTGTGTTGTCCATACTCAGGCGAGAAAGTACCAGGGGGTTTGTCGAGCGCGTAAGGTAGCTTAGCGGGGTCCTGGGTAGCGAGTTCCTGCGATATAGCGGGCCATTCGGTGTCTGGAGTTCTATCGGGGTCGCAAAGGGGAAGTCTGTTTTGTTGCGGGGCTCCGGATGAGCCTTGAGCCTGAATAGTCAGCTGTTCTACTGCGGCGCGGTGGATGTCTGCTTGTGCTTGCGTGTATTCCAAGTTAGGCTCTCCAATTTCTACACTAGCGACGTCGGAAGCACCATCAATCTCCTGGCGCAACCGGTCGACTGCTTCTGGGACCGCAGCCTGTAACTCCCTAGCGAAATATTTATCAGCGAGGATAGTTTCTCCGGGTTCCTGTAGTGCAGCCTCAATATATGCGGGAGGGACTGCTTTGAGTAAATCAGCCATGTCGGGGAAGCTGCTTAGCGGGCGATAGCATGGTTTGGTGCGATTTATGTGAACGACGTAATCGGATGCATTAGGTTGTCCGGGGAGTTTAACGCAAATGCAGGGGAGCATTATTTTGGTGATTTGATATGGTCCACACCACCTACGCTCTAGTTTGCGCGATAATCCTGGTGTAGTGTAGTATCGATAGACCCATACATGGTCATTAACACGGTAGTCCGGAACTTTGATCCTGCGGTTGTAATAGCGTTTCCTGTATTCCCTAGCAGATTGCATGAACCGATAGGCTCGATCCCTAATGGTGGCTAACCACCGTTGCACGTTAGCGCGATATGCTTTCGCTCCGGGATAGCGTCCCCAATCAGTTTGTGTTTCGATTCCACCCGGTACTCGGGGTTGGAATCCGTGCATAAGCATGAATGGTGGATAGTGCGTGGAGGCATGTACTGCTGAGTTGTAAGACATGATGCAGTACGGCAGGACTTCATCCCATGTGGTATGGTCCTTTTCAGGTAATGCTACTCTTAGCAGAAATAATAGGGTACGGTTAAAGCGTTCGATTTCTCCATTTGCCTTCGGATTGTAGCTTAAGGTTTCACGTTTGAAAGTGTGTAGTCTAGCGCACAGGGCTTCCATTACCTCGGAGACGAAACATCCTCCTCGGTCTGAGACTAGTTCCTCGGGTGCGCCGTAGCGGCACACCACGTCTTCGACGAAGACCTTGGCTACACTCTTAGCGGTTTGGTCCGGTAAAGCAGCGGCAATTACTAGTTTTGTGAACTGGTCGATAAAGGCAATTACGTACCTGTTTCCGTTGCGGGATAACACCCGAGTGTCCAGTATGTCAACAAACATGCGATTCACGGGTGCACTAGCCAACGGGTTCTCTCCGAGCGCGGCTCGAACATTTTGGGGTAGGTTGCGTGATCGTTGGCAAAGTACACATCGCTTAACGTACTCGTCTACGTCCTTGCCCATGGTCTCCCAATAGTAGAATTGTTTAAGTTTGCTCAGCAAACGGTCTCTACCTGGATGTCCACCAAACAGTGTGTCGTGTTCATGCTTGAGTATTTGTCGAATGAGCAACCTGGGTACGCATAGTTTTGGTCTATGGTCGTTTGGCATGATAGGGTGTAGGTATAGAATGGCAGTGTCGGGGCAAAGTCTGTAATGGTGGGCTTCTAATTTGAGAGCAGTCGCTGCCTTTTCGTCGGCTGGCAGCTGTCGCGTGTGCAGATACCACCAAATAGGACCAAATTGTTTGTCTCTGCGTTGAATGTATGGTATGTAATTAAGGAGATTCCTCCCCTCGTATTGTTGGAAGTGCGGTAAGTATATGTGTTCTCCGGTGTCATAGACCTGTTCAGGGCGTTGTAATTGTATTCGTGGTCCGCATGCGTAAGCAACCTTAATTAATGTGTCAAATTCCTCTACTTCGGGTAAACCTCCATATCTCTGTCTAGCGGCTGTCGGTAGCGTCCGTGGTCGGGCGGGTTCAGGTGTACCAGCCGTGGCACGGGTCGAGCTTTCGCTCGCCTGGCCAGGGGCGGGCGGTGTCGGAGCGGTCGGGGGTTCCTGGGGTTGCGAGGGTCTGGCTGTTGGTTCGGGGGCTGAAGGGGGTACGTGGGTCGGTTCACCAGTAGATTCTGGCGGTCCTGGGGCTGTTGTCCGTCTCCAGGGTACCTCAACTCCTTCGGGCCATGGGTCATCTACATCTCCACAGAAGATAAAACGGGTGGGATCTGGTAAAGGGTCATGATCGGATCCTCCAAACATACGATAGAAACGTTCCCGAACATAGTCAGGTGGTAGAGAGACGGGAGCGTCCGGGGGAAGTCCCAGGAGTTGTCGGGTAAGTCGTTTCCACACTTCTTCGGTGGCAAATGGACGGGGCGGTTTAGCTGGTGCTCTGCCTTTACCACGATCCTGTCCTTTTACAGCTACAGCAACCATTCGAGGATGGTCCTGTTCATCCTGTTCAGCTTCGTCCGAGGAGTAGGAAAATTCCACGTCATGTCGAGGGTCGCTGGAAAGTCCGTCTGCGTTGGCGTTAGCCTTACCTGGTCGATATTCGATGTTGAAACCACCGAATTCCATCAGCAATTCGTTGCGCCATTGAGCTAGTCGCGAATTACGCGGTGGTCTCTCGAACAGTGCCTTAAGTGGCTTATGGTCAGTCTCAACATGGAATTCGTGTCCAAATAGGTAGTGTCGGAAGTGTAAGGCAGCCCATCGAATGGCAAGAGCCTCAGTCTCTATGGCGGGGTATCGGCGTTGGTAATCCACGAGCGGCTTGCTCGCGTAGGCGATAGGTAGTGTCCCTTTGTCGGTCTTTTGCGAAAGTACAGCTCCCAGGGCATATCCAGAAGCGTCCGTTTGGAGTATGAAAGGTTTAGAAAAGTCCGGGTATATGAGTAGTGGTTCTTGTACCAATGCCTTACGTAGTTTCCCGAACGCTTCCTCGCATTGCGGTGTCCACTTAAATTCGCTGTCTTTTCGTCGAAGTGCGTTGAGTGGTTCGCAAATTTCAGAGTAGTGTGGTATAAATTTATGATAGTATCCTACAAGTCCTAGAAAGCTTTGTAATTGTTTGAGGGTTTCCGGTCGTTTGTAATTGTCGATTGCTGCGGTTTTCTCGGAATCCGGTTTGACTCCCTCTGAACTAATAATATGTCCTAGGTATTTTAATTGTTTCTGTCCAAATTGGCACTTTGAAGGTTTTAGTTTGAGATTGGCTTTACGGAACCTGTCAAATACTGTAATTAAGTCCGCTAGGTGTTGTTCGAATGTGGGTGAAAAGACCAGTATGTCGTCTATGTAGATGAGGCATCGTTCCCATTCTAAACCCTTTAATATGATTGACATGCATCTTTGAAAGGCTCCTGGTGAAGAATTCAGTCCAAATGGCAGAACGTTGTACTCGTACTGTCCGTGAACAGTGACGAAGGAGGTCTTCTCCTTGGTCTCGGGGTCCAGTTCTAATTGCCAGAAGCCCTTATTAAGATCTAAACTGGACATGAACTTGGTGCTTCTGAGACATCCCAATATGTCATCTATACGGGGTAACGGGTATAAGTCACGTTCTGCCACTACATTGAGCTTACGGAAGTCGACGCACAACCGTAAGGTACCGTCACTTTTGGTGACGTAGACTATGGGGGAACCCCAAGGTGAATCTGACGGCTTTATTAGACCTGCCTCTACCATGTTGTTTAACTCCTCACGTAAGGGTTCTCGCAGTGAATGAGCCAGGCGATAGGGTACCTGCTTAATTGGTCGTGCGTCTCCAGTGACTATCCTGTGTTGGTGTAAACCGCATCTTCCTAGATCGAATGGGTGTACACTAAATATGTCTGCATTTTCAGATATGGTCGTTTTCAATTGTTTGAGTTCGAAAGGATTAAGGGTTGTTTGTCCAAAGTCAATTTTGCTCAAAACTTGTATGGATCGTTCGGTGTCTGTTGTCTTCTTTTGTTCGCTTATAATTTGTACAACATTGTCCCGAGTAACCCCGATATTGTTGCATTGCTTGGTGTGTCTCGGAGGGTCGAGCTGGAGCAGGCGCTTGTTACTGTCATATAAGAACTCAACCTCGTTGTCGTCCAGCATCTCAATATGTCCTATTGTCTGTCCAGCGTGTATGGCAACGGGAATGTTCCCAAAGTTCATTAGCACTATCGGGATCATGCGTTGGCCAGTAAGTACCAGAGAGTGAGCGATAGCAACGTCCCTAATAAAGGGGTCAGGCACAAATAAGGCTTGACCGGTCGGTGGTTGAGTAATTTCTGGGATGGCGTTGATGAACAACTCGGTATTCGGTGGTACCTGAGTGTATTTCCTAGTAACTACGTTGATGACTGGGGGTCGGTAATCCCCTTGATCGGCGTAAGGTGCCGAGCAATTCTCGGTTCCGTTAGATAGATCCAGGCAACGATCTTTGAAGTTTATGGCTACATATGGTAGTAATGCCATAAAGTCAGTGCCTAAGATACATTCGTACGGAGTGTCGGTTGTCACTTGAAAGTCGCACGGTGTACTTAGCGATCCTATTGTGATCGGTGCTTTCACTACTCCACTTATTGTTAATTCTTGTTGTGTAGCTGATACTATGAGGGTAGTGTTAGTGTCGCGAGCGACCAGTCCCAAACGGGCAGCTAGGGCTTGAGACGTCGGCTCCAGTGTCTACAAGTGTCATAACTGGGGTACCAAGTATGGATGCATTGATAAGTAGTGGGGTCTTACCTGCGTTCATCGTGTTTAATTGTCTAGTGAACACGCCTTGGCGAGGTCCACGACGTAAGTCGAGAGTGGGAGCGACAAATAGTTCGTCGTCCTCTATAAAAACGAGTTCTTCCTCCGATGAGTTTCGTGATGTCAATAGTCTGTTCGAACGACGTGGGGCACGGCTAGACGCGACGGACACGCGCGGCGTTCCCGAAGGCCCAACCGTGACCTCAGTCGGTGAAGTTCTGTCTGTGTGAGGAAAGTCGTCTTCTGCGGGTGGGGCACTCGGTAATCGAGGTTTCGCTCTAGTCCATCTAATCACTTTCCTAGGCTTGCTATCGGTCCTGATTAGTCGTCCACGACATGGGAACCATCGGGGAATGTAGTGCCCGTATTTAGGCGGGAGCTTGCATTTGGTCATGAAATAAATCAGGCTGATCAGTCCTACAACGACGGTAAGGAGGAAGTAGGGCAAGAATCCTGTATATTCCACGGCGGGGAGATTAACGACGCTACGTACTTGATCCTTAGCTATCTGCGCGACCCGCAAATTTATAGCCTTGGCGTTGTCAAGTGAGTCCCAAGTCAGAGGTCTTAGTTTGGTACCGGATAGCCGGTCAATAGTTATATTTGGTCCGAATTTTATTGTGATCTTCTCGGGCTTCAGCATGCTAGTGAGCACAAACGACCCTATGACTAACTGAGTGTAGTTTCCGTGCGGAAACCACAAGACTCCATTAGGTGGTACTTTTATTGTCTTACCCATCGTCACGTGAGCTAGTTGTCTCCGATTCGTCAATATGACCTCAGGTTCATTAGTCCGAATTAGTACACCTTGTATAGTCGTGTGTACGGATGTGTCATTGGCAAGTGGGCCTATCAATGAGCGGTTGCTGCATGTGTGTTTAATAGTTTCGGGCACCTGTTCGCCTGCAATAATCCACTCTAAGCAGTTGGTGCTATGATCGGTTATTAGCGCGTGTGGTTCGCAGAAAGCGATTCCTGGTCTTTGCTTGCATGCTCCCAGATTTAGTGATTCGAAGCGAATGTGCCCTAAACGGGCAGCGTATTGAGGAAGCGGCAGTCTCAGCTGCGTCAGCGTGGCAGGTGCATTCCAACCAGTGTTATAGATCCGAAAGTATGGTCGTACATCATTGCGCATCGGCAATGGTAATTGCAATATGAATCCAAAGCGGAATGCGGTTAAATCTACGCTCACAGGCATGACGCGACCAAACTGATAAGCTAGACTAGGCTCGCGCATGAGGATAGTCTTGGAAATGCGTGGATCCATGGAAAATAACCGTCGTAGCATGACGACATCGATAACGGCGGGAGATAGTTCGCCGTTCAGCATGGATTCCATTATAGCTTGTACCGACGAGCGCATATTGGCTCGAAGGATGTGATCTATCAGCTGGTAGTGCACGTGTGCGATCTCTTTCTGATCGGCACACCTAACCTGTTCGATCATAGAGACTACCTCTTCCATGCTATGGTGTAGAAACGCGTAGATGTCCTCGTTCGCTCGGGTCAGTTGCCTAATGGCTTTTGTGTTTCGGAAGGAGACGTCGTTAGTTTCACGCATGAATTTATCGAGGACGGTTACCTGCTGACGCACATTATTAATATGTACTCCATTGGAAAACGCCATTCCCAGGCCCAAGAAACCTGAGACGGCGCCTGCAGCGGCAGCGATTAAGCTGGCAAAGCGCTTTTCCCTACTGTTGGTAAGGTCACATAATTGTTCATTTGCGACGCAGAAAGAATGTACAAGCAGCGAGTAATAGTTAGTGTCCAGTACGCCATGATAGGCGTCATCAAGTTCTTGTTCCAAGGCTCTTAAGGTCTTATGTAGCTGTGGATATTCGGTACAGTTGACCGTTCGGCAACAATCAGCGCGGCATGATCCGTTTGCTTCATAGGGTGGACAGAATTTACTCACATACGGATCAGACTTGCGTTCCCAGTCTCGGAGTGATAGCTGCAATACCACTGGCAAGTGCGTTGTCTGGTCAGAGGTGACCACCAAGCCCTGTGGCTCGATGACCACTCCTACTTGTCGATTGACAAAAGCACCTAAGCGCGAGATTGAGTCACTAAATGGCGAGAGCGTTGCGCGTGTTGAGGTAAGCGCTGAGAGCCGAAGTAATAATAGAATTGTACAGGCCCTCCACATACCTGAAAGGTGTCCGAGGCCGTTACTGAGGCTCCGCGAAGAGGGTCGTACCAAATTTCGATTGGGTTCCCTCATGGTCTCTTTATTCACGATTCGTTCCGTAACGTCGCTTTTAGTTTCCTCGTCGCTCGTTTCCGTGTCACTCGGCTCAGTCATGCTTTCTTGTTGAGCGGAGTCACTATTGGAGTCAGCCTCCGATTCCTCTTCCGATGAGTCGAGGTAAGCAGCTAAGGCCGTGGTTAACTGTTCGTCCAAATTCGGCACGGAACAGTTGGTGTCCTCGTCTGGAAACAAGCATAATTCCGAAATTAGGCGATCCCGGCCCAACTTCAATCCAGCAGATGCGTCACCCTCTGTCTCAAGCAGTCCAGCAATGTCGGGGCGCCGCAAAAGTCTCAAGCGTGCGCTTAGCAATACTAGTCGAGCAAGTCGGTGAGTCTCGTCGTCAAATTTCATGTTACTCATTGCATGGTCAACAAAGAGGTTGATCGGAACACCATGTGTGTCTTGGTTACGATAGATGAATTCGATTAAATAGGGCGCCTCGCACAGGAGGTCGTGCAACTCGAGGTTCGCCTCGCGAAAACTTTTCTGCATTTTGGCCGACTGAATTCCACGATAGTAAGGCCAGTGAGGTGCAACGTACCCATCCGGGAGGATGGACGCGCAAGCAGTACTCAGCGTACCGTCGTAAGTCCACTTTCCTCGTTGACCAAAGAAGTAGCAGCCTAAACCTATGTCCCACGAATCTCTTGTATGGCGTTCTTGGCACTGTCGACACACAGGATCCCTACTCAACTCCGACTCGAATTCCTTCTCAATAACCTGTTGGAGCGTGTGGCCATTCACACATTGGCCCACCAGGTCTATGAAAGCTTCCAACGAGGCAAGAGATACGGGACCGAGGTACAATCCGGTCAGGCAGTGCCCAATTGGAGAAGCCATACCTAGTATACTGCTTAGCATAGCGGCGTCTCGCTGTAAGGCGGGGCGTGTGCTAACCTCGAAACGGAGCTCAAACAGTCGGCTCAAATTGTTTAGCTGTTCCATCACAAGTATTACTCTCCGATAAAAGAGAGCCTGCGGCTGCAATACCAAAGGTTGTCCGAAGTTGGCATTAATCTCACGAGCCCTAAAGTTAATTGGTAGGAGTCCCTCGGCCGATCCATTGTGCGCATCCTCGGTCAATTCAATGCGAGGGAATTGATAGGTTGCAGTCTCGGTAAGATTTGCAGTCATAGTGAACAATGTATCAGTCCCTAGGATTCGGTTACGTTCCTCGTCCGTTAGTGCGCGAACTCGTCCATGTTCTATCGGCACATTGTCGGGAAGACAAAGTCCAGACATGTCCAATAGTTGTTCGTCAAGTCGGTGTACCCGTCCATCGTTAGCTTCTCGTATAAAGTTAAGCAAGTTCTCATGTCCCATGCACACGCCCGAGTCCTCGCTAATCGAGTTCATTGATTCCTCCGAATTACCCGGGGACATACATGGTCTCCCTTCGACGGATTCCTTAGCGGTCGTACCGGTTTCATTTGGGTTGCCCGAATTACCCGAGGGCATACTGGGCACATCTTCGACGGGTCCCAATATATCGCTGGAAACGTCGGCCAACGTATCGGTGGAGCTACCTAAATTACCCAGGCGCATACAAGGCGTCCCTTCGATAGGGTCTCCACGAACGTTTTCGACCAGCGGATCCGAACGTAGCTCGTCCACACTTCTCGTAGCGATACTGCCACTATCGCTGCCTTCGTCTAGATCACTTCCTCCGGCAGCACCATCTCCTTCCTCAGAACGGACAGACAATTGGCTGGCTCGCAAGCTTAAATCAATACCATCATCTGATGGTGCACGCGGAAGTTCGTTGTTGTTTTCGCGACGCACTTCCCACACCCCTTCAGTATGCCACTCTCGTGCGTCAGGGCTGGGTTCGCGTCGGTACCAGTCGGCATTCGGATCCACCCAATTGGCCCAAAATTCCTCATCATCCAGCATGCGTTCCTCGTCTATCTCGCTATTACTGCACTCATCATACCCGTCATTAGGCTCATCTGGCGCAGCAGTCACGCCGTATCCAGGCTCGTTCCCTGGTTCATTTCCACTGTGATCAGTCTCCTGCTGGGTACCCTGATGTAAGTTACATATTTTCGCTTCGCTAAGATAGTTCGCATCGCTCGCTACGGATCCGTTTTGTTCAATTAGGAGTTCATCCGACGCCCTCCATTCATTCAATTCAACAACTTCAACACACACAGCGCTATCCTTCACGCTGACTTCATCGCAAGATTTATTGAAAGAACTTAGCTCATTGCCAGTCACGTCGCTGCGCGCTTCAACGACGGTGGGCGCGACGGAAGCCTCACAATGCGATGGGCAGTCTTTATTCGCCACCCTGCCATCTGCATCCCCGTACCTGGGCAGACCCCGGGCAATACTTTCAGCCCCAACGATCGTACCCGCTTCATCGGCGCAAGCGGCCGCGAACCCGTCGCTACCTCGGCTTGGGTACGGGTGACAAGGGCGGCCCCGGTCAGCATCAAGGAAGGACCCAATGACCGTGGAACCCCTTGCCAATGAGGTCGGGAAAGTCACCTCAAGTCCATCAATAGCATACTTCGCCGGCTCGAAGTAGCATTCAATTACATCAACATCACTTCCATCATCATCTTCCAATAATTCACTAAGGCTATAAGCGCGTCCTAACTTAGGCAAGTCAATACACTCATACGACACACAATTCTCATCAGCACACAAGGGACGACCCGCGCGGCGGTCCGGCCCACACACTACATCATACGACCTATAATTTAGAACGGAACTAGGGCCAGGCGGCCCTGATGAGACGTCTTCATCGTCCAACCTGGCCTCCCTCGTCCCTGATCGTTCGCCGACCTCTAAAAACTCCATGGGTGCCTCACACGGCGACCCGAATAAATCCAAATCTTCCTGAGCCATATCAACATCATCGGCTTCCCTGCCGGAATCATCAACATCAACACTCTCAACACACGGATGGCCAGCCACAGAGGAGGAAAATAATAACAATGGCTCATCAAATACAACAACATCATCTTCATCCACAATCTCTGCAGTCATCTCCAAAGAGCTGGGGGTCCCGGAATTCCCCCTTGAGGTGATTCCCTGGGGAGTACCGGTTATAAAATCAACACTTCCTTTACAATCACTCAACCTATAATTTTGAACACTACCGTCTTCCATTTCCTCACAAATTTCCATACTACCATTACCATCCATCACTGCGGTTAAAGTTCGTTCGTTCGTCCCGAGCCCTCGCATGGCCGGATGGTTCGATTGATCGATCTGTCGCTCGCCTCGCTGTTCGCCATTTAATTCGCTCGCAGACGTATATACACGTAGATTAACACCCGCGCTGGGTGCATCCACACACGACATATGCAATCCCTCATCCCGATATCCCTCTTTTTGGTATTTTGTGTTTTCCTTACTATTTACACTGTTAGCGAGCTCATTTCCGCATGGTTCGTTGTCCAGGTCCCGAGGACCAAACTCCATAAGTCCGGAGCTGTCCATACCCTGAACTAGATCACAGCTCCGTGGAAGACGCGCGGTGTCAGCCCACGAAGTGGACGTGATCACGTTCAGGTGTCTCTCAACGAGTCCTTCCATAGTCTCAAAATCGTCCAAGCCATCGTGTCTGTTTATCAAGTATCCATCATCATCGTACAATGGTTCGTCAGTAGTTGCGATAGCGTTCACCCGTCCAGTCGGTTCACTATGTCCTAATTTACCTTGAATCATACCGAGCTCACGACTAAGCACTTCCAATCGATGAGTGGTAGCTGGGCTTGGTTCTCTATTTCCATTACCTTGCGATGCGCTGCAATTTAGTTGATATCGCCAGCGCGGTACAGCACCGCTGTTCCTATTGCTGTCGTCCCGTGAATAAAATCGACCAGACTGCAGTTGCTGGGACCCCATGCCTCTATTAGGATATGGGCTTTGGGCGCGTTGATATCCATAGGCCGGTGCCGGCCGGTTGTTATAGCTATCGGCTGGGCGGTTGGCAACATATTCTCCGTTCCCGCGATTGTTACCGGCGAATCCAGGTGGTGGTCGGCCATACTGCGGTCCCGCTTGATTTGGGCCACTAGGCCGTATTCCGACATTAGGTGAATTGTTCCACCCGAAATTGTTTCGATATCCGTTTCCGTTGTCGGTTCGTCGAAACTGGGGCGGTGGGCCTCCTCGGCCCACATTATAGTTATCGTTTCGTGGGTATGCACCCACACCACTTCTTGGTCCGGGCGGCCCTGGCTCTCGACGCGCGGCTCCAGGTGCATAGGCGGGGGCTGGGTCAACATTGCGCGGCGCGCCATTCGCAGCAGGCGGGTAACGCGCGTTATACGGGCATTCACGCATGACGTGTCCCAGTTCTCCGCAGCGATAGCAAGTAATATGCGGTATTGGCAAGCACGGCGGCGCAGCGGGTGAGCCAGGCACAAACGGCGGCGCGACAGCGTTAAGCTGGCGCGTGTTCTCGACCCTTTTATCAATTACATCCAGCAACCGACTTATTGTATTGCTGTTACTGTTGTTCGCCTTGCGGTGCTCCTCCATCATACTTTGAAGCTGTGTGATCAAGCCTTCACCTCCTTCCTCAAGCAATGAGTTTACAGTTTTAGCACGAGGTTTACTAGCAACGGGCGCGTCTGGTTCGGGGCAGGCAGCGCTAGCGTCTTCATATCGTTTAGCGACACCCACGGTATCCCGAAATGTCTCACACTCATGGATCTGGTTGAGAACCTGCCTACGCACTTCGGGGCGTAAGCCTCTCTGGAAAAACATGCGAAGCATGGTGTCCCGTTGCTCGTCTTCCATGTCGGGAAAAACGCGATCACACAACTTCTGTAGCTCTAAGCCATACATCGCTACGGGTTCATTTGCTCCCTGTTGTCGTGTGCACAATCCTGACAATGATTTCTCCGGACGGCGGGATGATGAGAACAAAAAGCGTAAGTTGGCGACTAATCCTAGAAAACTTTGGCGCTTTCCCGGTGGAAGGCCCTCGAAGGCCTCCCTTGCCGGTCCACGCAAAAGAGCTGGTACGCATATTAATTTCCGTCGGTCGTCCCAACCATTGGCGTTGGCGAGACGATTGTACATCCGAACCCAGTCCTCGAAGTCCTGGCCTCCCGGTTTCCCATCGAAAGTTGGCATATCCCTCAGTGGGATCATAGGAGGACCAGCTGGTTGCGTGGTTAGATGATGCAGAATAGCGTTGGCTGTGTTCGTATCCAGTCCAGGTGACTCAGATGTTTCTCCTCTACGCAGTTGTCCAGGGGGTCGGGGTGGAGGCGTGAGCGGTCGCTCACCGGTGCCGACGGCACGTCGGGGCCGGGGACGTAAGTCATCCTCCATATGTCCATCAGTCCAGCCAAGGAAGTCGTCGGCTCCCAAGTCTCCGTTATGATCAATGTTAGAATCCATTTACTTGATTATCGTCCTTCTGTCTCTACGTATATCAAAGCTAGAATTGATGGTCAAGCAGGCGCTCAAGTTTTTTTTCAAGGCTTGACAGAGCTACAGGCACAATCAGTCGTTTAGACAGTTAGATTCGGGTAGCCCAAACTTCACTCTTCAAATAAAAACCAAGCGTAGGAACTAGTCACTAGTGCGAAACTCAACGGTTCTAGTCAGCACTATGACAGTCAACTGAGCAGTCAGGTTAGTGTATCGGTCCAAGCGGCAGGGTTATACGAATCGGTATAAAATTGCAATTAAACGTTGACCAACAAGATTACAAAAAAAACAAGGAAAAATTTACCAAACGTTACCTATATAGATAGCAAACAAAGTGCAAGAAAGCATCAACAAATTAAGTTACAAATCCACAATGTTACAAAAGATGAAAAGAACAATAAAAGTGATTTACAGTGTTCAGCTAATAGTGTCCAAATGTCCTCCAAGTTTCTTCGTTCGTCGAATCGGATCGTTTCGCGGCACGTCTTGCACGATTTCGAACGCGTAAATGTCCCGTCACCAACCAACAGCGGCAGGATAATCAGTCCTCGGTACCAAATGGCGCACGGGCGATGACAATCAAGGCGGGCTATCGGTAACAATGGCTACCAAGACGAAACGCTCGGAAATCAGCAGTAGTGTTGTACCGGTTAACAGTTCCACGCAGTCTTGCTAGCAGTCCAAGAACACCCAACAAGTCCTAGATTCCAGCAGCACGGCGTGCAGTCGATCAGATTGCACAATCAAACACAATACCAAACAGCGATGGCGTCTCCCGATCAGGCGGAACTGACGACGGCTCGGTCCGTATGTTACAATAAATAACCGTAGCGACGTGGCAGAGCCGGAGAAGAGGATCCAATATGAATCGATTCGAATTAGCCGGTGGCGATAAATATGTCAGCGACGGTAAATTAATATATATCAGTGATAGTTAATCAGTTGATTAAATAGTTGGTTAAAATACGCACACTTAGTCTGTAAGCAATCCTGAAAAAGTGCCCGCCATTAGGTGTGTACGAGGACAGCTAGAGCCTCCGCTGAAAGATTGGTTCGAAAGAGTAAAACAACATGCGTCGCAGCCAATTGTTCCAGAAACAAGGCAAACAAGGGCACAAAACAAAAGCGAAACACACATCTACAGAAACACGAGCCGTAGGCAAAATCCATGAGTAACACGTATAGATATCATTACAAGTTTAAGTTGCGAGAGGTCCACACAAAACAAAAGCGAGTCCAGGTAAAAGTCGCATGTGGTAGCCAAATTGTGGTGTTAGACAAAATTTTAGACGCCTCACGGTGTATGGGATGTACGAAAAGTTTAAACTCACATCGAGGGGTTAAACGAAAATTTGGACACCTCACGGCGTGGCCCCCAACGATGTAATAACGGTGACGCAGCTGCATGGCGCAACTTCCTAACACCATGCCCATACGACCCCGGCTATCATAACCTCAAGGGTGAACCCCAAGCTTTGAATTTTAACCACTTTCCTTGGTCAGACCCAAGAAGTTACGGAGCTTAGCAGGCCGCGGGCGCGCTTCACGGGGTGTGTTCGGACCCCGCCCGATTGGTTGCGCACGTGTCTAGTATCCTGGTATGATTGCTGAAGTCCCCCAGGGAGGTTGACACCGAAACCTGTCCACAGGTCATAATGTCAGATCAGTATTCCCTATTCTGAGCTCACCTGGAAGTTGTTTAATTTATAATCAATGAAAGATACATTTGAACGAAGGTTCGGTTTTAGCAGAAATTTCAACTTGATCTCGATTACTATGGTTCTGTCCCTATTGGATCGTTGTAGCCTATGTGGCCCCCACAGGGATCCTACAATGCCTGAAAGATTAACGTCGGTTGCTCTGGTCGATGAATTGATAACCGTTAATGTCCGCTTATACCAATGAAATTTTCCTATTAAATTTTAACTGTAATTTGGCCGTAACAATTTCGCGAGTGGTTTCCATTGATGATTTCGTGGATCCCTCTCGCAGCAATTCCCTTACTGTTGTATAATGACACTGGTGACGAACCGCACATGTCACTGCTTGGGATATTCTCATCCGCAGCCGGTGGCACGTAGGGTTGGCCAGTCCAATCGGACTCATGTATCGCGCTTCCTAATCGAATAACACGTGACGCAAGGATTGATTTTCTAGATTTCATTTAAGTATGGATATGATACAGGTTAAATGAGGCTTGAAACAAGGAAAATTACCAACATCAGGGGCATACCGAAAATCATTCCAATGACGTATTTGCGTGAATGCTACAGAGGAGAGATTGGCCGGATCGAGCATGATCCCGTCAGAAATCGGACCAAAAGACCATCGCTCCCACGACACCCAATGTCAGCGATTGTTTTCTCAGCTATGGGTCGGTGGCGAGGCTTGGCGTGCTTCGAAATGCGCTCCCTGTAACGCGCGGCGCTACCATTTTCGAGGAACTTGTCGGCAAACCCCCGCTCATATGCAGTGTCCGGGGCGTCGTTCACGTTAAGGCGAAGGAGCAGAGGTGCAGCTTAAAACATTCATCACACGCGAAGTAATGAGGACGTCAATGGTTAAAAGGTTATGCACAGCTTACATTAACACTGATACTGCGTGATAGGCCAATGCATGTTAAGAAACGTTGATTTAGATATGGTACATTACACGGCATAGGCATGAATATTGGATAAGACGCGGCACCACTCAAAACATACTTATGTACGGCAAATGAACAAAGCGTACCTTCCTAATCCTACGAATTTTGCATGGTATTCCTAGTGCGGTACTCCTACCATTCCGCCCTCGAGGCGAGGCCTAGATGGAACCCTACCAACTAATATCCAAGCGGCCGACCGACCAGACGTGACATATAGTCCCCACCCAAAACGTACCACGGGGTTGGCGTGAAATGATACTTCGGTCGGAATATGGTGCTCCCATGTTAACATACAAACTATAAAGCTATTCTACCCTAAGTGAAATTTGGACTGAACCCTCCCTTCAAAAATCCGCGAATAGTTGTTTTACGGCGAAAGAATTTGTTTTGGTGGGGGAGTGCACCTAGAACTACATTATCTACATTATAATAACTCGGAGGAGCGATTGTAAGTGGTTTGAGGGGTCGCCTGATCTCCTGGGCGACCAATTTTATCGTCCCAACAGTTTTTTGACGTGTGATCATGACTGAACTACAGTTGGGTTTTAGCTGGTGTCCTGGGGTGCGTTCGGCATTTATGTACGGGGCACGATACGTGCCGGAAGTCGACCCACAATTAGACAGACGCCGTATCTTTCTAGGCAAAACTCGGTAGCGTTGCCGGTTCGTTTCATACGTTTGTTTTGGGCATACGGGGCATGGGGTGTTTCGTCCTCGGACGCGTGTGCGCCCTTTTTGGTTGGTGTTTCGTTTCCTTCTTTCTCTCTCTTTCCTTTGTCTTTTTGTCGTTCTTTACTTTTGTCCTTTCCCCACAACTTATCCTATTGTCTTAGTGTACTACGTACCCTGCAGTTGTTCAGCGTCTCGAATGCACTATCGAAATCGTGCAGTCGAGTTATCATCGACATAGTAGTCGATTCTCCTAAATATCTATTGTCGGGTGGATAGAGCTGATGACTCCGCAGAGGGCTTAAATTCCCCGTGCAGAATCGAACCTGAAAACTGGAAAACGAAAAAGAGAGAGACGAGGGAAAGCTAAATCGGGGCATGCATAGTACATAGCCTAACGAAGTAGGGTAAAACAAAAACACGGCTAAACTCAGCGATCAACGCTCCAAAGAAAAAACGGGGTTTTGCACTTGCTCGATTTGAGGTCAAAACGGTCCGAGCGAGGGGGCTAGTTTTCTTTATTGGACTTATGATATTATATATTTATTTTGAAAACGGGGGCACAGGAACGCGCCTCTACCGAATGGGCAGCAACCGGCCATGGCGTCCGGCCACGCCGTCGGTTTATTTTGGTAGAAACGATTTCTCAGACACTAGCCCCAAACCTAAACCATGTATAGGTATTACTGTGAACTTCGGTAATTTTGATAGTTCAACCGAAGTAGTTTCGGGTGGATGGTACAACGCCGTGCATTCGAGTTGCTAGCACCCGGTACTATATGAGCCTGTCGAAATTTTGGACGGCCGGGAGCATTGCCCCTTTAGCCTAGTCGGATAACGTCGGGAACGAAGGCGGTGGCCTAGAATCGTTTCGGTCGGTCGTTGGGGAGAATTCCTGTGTCTATTTCGAATGTCTACCAAGTATGATGGCATCAGGACAATGCTCCTAAGGTTTTTAATGATAGTTGAACAAAACATTACCACGAAATAAGAGCAGGATAACGAGACCAAGACAGTGTGCGGAAATCTCTCCTCGCGGAGAGCAAACACCTTACGCTCAAGCTGAAATACTTAGAAATTGTTCAATCTTTTGTATTCCCCAAATTTTCTTAACTCGTTCCGATAAACGAAATTCTTGGGGCTTCCTAAAGCCCAACCGAGGCTAGTCCTCCGTTCCTAGCCTTCACGTCTGTTCGAGCTCAAACACGGCATGAGCGTCGAACGGTCAACTAAACTGTGAATTTGTAAACCATAACTGTAAATAGCAAAGCAAGTCCCTATTGATTCAGCTCAGACGCATTGGAAAATTTGACCGTGGTCGGCTCAGGAAAATTCGATAACCCTATCTCAACAGCTGTGGGTCATGTAAAGCATGGACGAAAAGCGTCCGTTTTGAGTTGTCTTACCTAAGACCACGGGGAATCAGAAGGACTTCGACTTCGGTTCCTACAATTTACTACCATCCCTTGCAATTGCCCACAATGCCCAAAATGGAACTCAACTTGAGGTGGTTTGTCAAAAAACTTGTAAAAATGTAGCAAGTCGGCGGGGGAAAGTGGGACATCTAACGACAGACGTTAGGTCAACCTATGAGGTACGAAGCTGTGCTACTGTCAACCAAATTTCAATGAATGGTCTGTCACTGTTACATCTGGGGAAAGTAAACCCACATGATCCAGGATAATCTCCATGTTCTCATTTACAATCTTCGATCCGGGGCTGCACTTGCTAGCCCCCTCCGCGAGACAGAAGCTGTCTACGCGGGTCCTCCAACGGTCGAATCCCATTCCAAACGCGAAACACGAAAAGCACGAGAAAGCAAAAACTCATCGTAAAATCGTACTTAAACTCTAGCGTCGGAGCCGGTCAGTAAAGTCTATCGAACTCCGCGCTGCCGAAGTCGAACTGATTCCAAGAGTCGACGCGTTGGTCGTAACCTCAAATTTTCTGCCTCAAATTGAAATTTTCGGACTTAATTATACGGGTCGGAAGCAATTTTCTCTCGTTATTGTCCCATTAATCAAAGTTCTTACCTACCACGAGGTCCTCGCCATCAAAGACCCCTTTCAAAAAGGATCGTGCTCGTTCCGCATGTAAACTGTATTCTACGACCCAAGAATAAGTTAAACCATATGTACAGATAATATGGTACAGTATGGTATATGAAAAAATTTGGTTTCCTTGTTTAATTTAGGTTATGGTCGGAACATTTTATTTATGGGTGTTGGCCTTATCCGCACATTATGGTCCTGGCCTGCTAGATTTTGAAAATTGCTTAAAATACGTTATTTTACCCTGACTTTAGGCATAGTCGGTACTACTAAAATTACGAGTCCTAGACCTTAAGCAAACCAAAACAAATCCTGACGAGTCCTCCATAGATCCTAACAAGTCCTCCTCTTATATTTTAAGGGGAAAAAGGACTTTGCACTACGATTTGAAAGAAGAAACGATGTTCCCCTAGCGGTGCGAGTTTTGAATGTTTTAAAAAAATTTCAGCCAGGTCCTAGGTGACATGGCAACAACAATTCATGAATGAGCAAGATAGTCAAAGCATATGCATTCAAAATGAAATTAAGATGATTAAATACGGCATATATATGACAAACGAACAAAATAAGTTGCAAAGTTTTTGTTACAATGATATACCACTCTGACAGACTTTTCTTTACTTGTTGCGCCTAGGTAACCCTGAGGTGCTATCTGCCGTTGGGCCTAAATTCAGTGTTCACAGTGACGCCCTTCCACCTCCTCCTTCAAGCGTGATCGGCCAGGTTTTGTTGTGCCCATTTAAGAAAAACCCAATATATTGTTCGGTCACGTGAGGCTCCGCGATGTTGACATCGCCAGCATTGGTCTCCCAAGCCCCTGGTTTTTCTAATTCCCTGGGATAGCTGGCATCGAAGACTTCTGCATCCTGTCAGGGAATTGTAGTTTGATGTCCAGGAATAGTTTATTAAATGCCTCGTGCCACTCCATCGTATTATCCTTTCCGACGTCCCAATGTGGTGGAGGTGGTGCGAAGACCGCTCGAGGGCCATCACTCAACAGATAGTCAAATGAGCAAAAGTATCGACGCCAACGGCGCATGAACTTACTAGGCGTATATAGAAGGCAAACTTCATGCGGTCTCGATCGTAGGACCGCCTTGTATCTACCAAGAACCATGATAGTCCTAGTTTGGGGGGTTGCGATACACGTTGCCAGTCGGACCAAAAATTGTATGGTGGCTCCTGGCCACGCTATAGCGAACCACTCCTTCGAGGAGGCCATCCTGACCAAGGGCGTCGCTAACGAGTCGCCCAAGATAATGACGGTTGGCCAAGCAGCGACATCATGGCGGATAAAAGTTGTTATGTCCTCCAATAGGCGTTATGCCACAGCCGCGGCCGTTTTCCATAGGCAATGTCCTCTGGCCCTAGGCCTATCCCCAAAACGGATCCGAACGATTCGTCTCAAGTAGTTGGGCATGCCCTGTGGCGAGTAGGGCGTTCCGGAAATGAGGTATTTTGAATTTCTATAGCAGCACCGTCCGCATGAGATGGGGGACTACTGGGCGGAGGCGCTCGGTTGTTTCTGGGTCGAGGAACTTTTGCTTGTTCATACGGGAGATGGCCTTGATATCTCGAGCTCCCATTTTCAGGTCGTATATATCCTGCTTCGCCTGTTCCTCGTCGAATAAATACGTAACGAGGAGCTGGTACCCTTGTTCCGTTAAAGCATATTCTATTGGGTATTGTTTGATTGTTTGGTTAAACGGAGCCATATTTGAAAGTTCTGGCTATTTACGTGCCTTTGGACAGGAATTTTTCGAATGGGGCGGCGTAGTTGATCGTGTAATACAGCACGCGAGGTTGTGGCAATCGTTCCATGTTGTTGATCCTTGGAACCGATGATTCCTGCAATAATATTCATCGCCATTAGTGGCGGTTCTTGAAGGGAGTTTAGGGCGGGAGCTCGAGTTTTCGGGTATGGTGTTTGGAGTGGCGTCTGCATTACAATCGTATTCCTGGTGGCTGTCTAGGAGGTCGGACTACCTCCAATCCGAAATCTTCGGGTCGTAGTTGTCGTTGTCTGTCGTCCACGTCCGGTTCCAAGCCAGGATGGGCGGCTAACATGTCTCGATATCCTGTTCTTCGAATAGGTCCCTAAAAGGTTCGAACATATCGCGCCGAGCACGGGCACTTCCAGATGGGGGATTCATCGGCATAACGGGATCGAGATGTCGGGTCGGTTGAGCGAGAGGTACGGTTCGGCGAGCTGGTGCCGTAGTTTGGGGTTCCGGACCTTGGGTGGCAATGCGTGGTACTACGACTCGAGCTTCTACCCATGTGGTACATAGTCCTCATACCCGCGGCGGCGGTCCCTCGCCTGTCTGTATGGTTGTCGATGGGTGGGTTGAGGAGGTTCTCCCTCCTCTTTACTCTCCTTGAGAAAGGGTCCCATTTCAGGAGACCCCTCGCTCTGATCAGTAGGATAATCGAGTTTAAAGCGGGGCCTTTGACTAGGTCCCTGTAGGAATTGGCTCAGTGGCATTTCATCTTCGGTATCCCCCACAGCGGTGGGTTTAGTCCCCTTGGGTGTACTGCCCGAACCGGCAATGGACCCAGGTCGGGTTCGGGATCGCTGGCTAGGTCCCGGTAAAAGTTGACTAGGGGATATTGCATCCTTCAGATCTTCCCAACTGACATGTAGTTGAGTTCTGGCTAGGGTTCTTTCATGTGGTTTAGTGCGTGCTGGTCGAGTTAGAGTCCCTCGGTGGGCGGAGGGTGCGCTCGGTTGATTCGCCAATGGTCGTTGTTGTCTTGCTAGCCGTTGGTGCGGCTGGTGATCGTGATTGTTTCGATCGATTGCCTTCCGAAGACTCGGAAGGTCGGCGCTGGTTACTCACATCTCGCCCACTCGTTTTGCGTCTCCTAGACAAACTCTCAATAAATTCCCCTGCAATTTTATCGGCTACTACTTGGGCTTCCGTAGGGGCGCGACATACAGAAGGTCCCGTTAAGTATTCCATCAGTTCTGTCGCGTCCTGAAGTGCTCCGCGGGCGCGGGCAGCTTCCCTTTTTCTACGTCTCCTTTCTTCCAGTTCCAGGTCCAATTTTGCTACCGGTGTTGTTTCCGGTGGACCATCGACCGAAGGATGGATTGTGTGGGATGCCTGGTTCTTGTTCAGCTGGGGTGATAATGTGACTGGAACTATCCACTGGCGTAGCGGTGACTGGGAATCAAGGGTTTCGGGCGATGTGGTTTCAAAGCCTACAGATGCTACTGGTTGCGTGGTCGGTCCGGGGGCTTGAACTGGCTCCCGCTGTTGCGTAATTTCAGGTTCCTGTATCGGTGTAGGTTCTAAAGGTGACTGAGTACATGCTGAGGCGGACTGTGCGGGTTGTGGTCTAGAGGGTGTAGAATATGGTAACAGCCATTCAGCCGGGACGTACTCCTCTAACGTAGCTTCGAATCCCAATGGCATCAGTGGCGTGTGTTGGAGCGAGATAGGCGGGGCGGAGTATGCATTACGAGGTTTTTGGTATCGTTGCTCGTAAGGTACCCTACGGTCACTATAGATGTGGTATGGTACTTGTGGTTTGGCCGGATCGGTTACTAAACGCTGCGAGTAAGGACTACGGCAAGTTTGTGTGGGGATGGTGGCGCGACGTTGGGCGGGCGTGAACGAGGCGGTTTTGACGGCGTGTTCGACTGCCGAAGTCGGAAAGGGAGATTGTTCGGGAGTGTGGGGCGAGGACTCATCCGGGTCTTGTGAGGCGAGCAATTCGACAAGACCTAGGTCGTTGACGTTAAATGGTCGTAGTAAACGACCATTGCCTGGGGCGCTGCACTATTAAAGGCCTTGTTGGTTCGTCGGTTCGGACGGCTTGCTCGTGTTCTCGGAAGGTTATTGGGAAAGTGTGTTGTCCATACTCAGGCGACAAAGTGCCAGGTGGCTTATCGAGTGCGTACGGCAACTTGGCCGGGTCCCAGGTAGCGAGTTCCTGCGAGATGGTGGGTCATTCGGTGTCCGAAGTTCTATCGGGATCACAAATAGGTAACCTGTTTCGTTGCGGGGCCTCTGATGAGCCTTGACCCGGAGTACGAATGGTTAGTTGCTCTACTGCAGCGCGGTGTATGTCTGCCTGAGCTTGCGTGTATTCTAAGTTAGGTTCTCCAATGTCTACACTAGTTACGTCGGATGCGCCATCGATTTCTTGGCGCAACCTGTCTACTGCTTCCGGGTCAGCAGCCAGCAATTCCCTAGCGAAATATTTGTCGGCGAGAATGGTTTCTCCTGGTTCATGTAGCGTAGCCTCGATATAGGCAGGAGGGTACGGCCTTCAGTAAATCGGCCATGTCGGGGAAACTACTTAGCGGGCGATAACATGGTTTGGTGCGATTTATGTGAACAACATGGTCGGACGCATTGGGTTGTCCGGGGAGCTTGACACAGATGCAGGGCAGCATTATTTTGGTGATTTGATACAGGCCACACTACCTGCGTTCTAATTTGCGTGATGATCCCGGTGTCGTGTAATATCGATAGACCCACATGTGGTCGTTAATTCTGTAGTCAGGGACCTTAATTTTACGATTGTAATAGCTTTTCCTATATTCCCTAGCAGACTGAATGGAACGATAGGCTCTATCACTAATGGTGGCTAACCACCGTTGTACATTTGCACGGTAAGCTTCTACTCCAGGGTAGCGTCCCCAATCAGTTTGTGTTTCGATTACCCCCCTACACTCCTGGCGGTCTGATCGGGTAATGCGGCGGCAACGACCAGCTTCGTAAACTGATCGATGAAGGCAATTACATGCCGATTCCCATTTCGGGACAAAGCCCGGGTGTCCAATATGTCGACAAACCTGCGATGCATGGGGGCACTAGCTAATGGGTTCTCTCCAAGCGCGGCTCGGACATTTTGTGGTAAATTCCGTGATCGCTGGCAGAGTACACATCGCCTTACATATTCGTCTACGTCCTCACCCATGGTCTCCCAATAATAAAATTGCTTGAGCTTTCTCAGTAGTCGATCTCTACCGGGATGTCCACCCTAATAAATTGTCATGTTCGTGCTTGAGTATTTACCGTATAAGCAGTCTGGTACGCACAGCCTAGGTCGTTTGGCATGATAGGATGTAGATATAGAATAGCAGTGTCAGGGCAAAACCGATAATGATGGGCTTCTAACTTGAGGCAGTTTCTGCCTTATCGTCAGCTGGCGAGTGACGCGTATGCAGACACCACCATATAGGGCCAAATTGTTCATCCTTACGTTGAATGTAAGGTATGTAATTGAGGAGGTTCCTCACCTCGTACCGTGGAAATGTGGCAAGTATATGTGTTCACCAGTGTCATAAACCTGTTCAGGGCGCTGTAAGTGTACTCGCAGTCCGCATGCATAAGCGACCCTTATTGAGGTATCGAATTCCTTCACATCTGGTAAACCACCATACCTCTGCCTAACATTTGTCGCCAGAGTTTATGGCCTAGCGAGTTCCGGCGTACCAGCAGTGGCACGGGTCGAGCTTTCGCTCGCCGCACCAAGAGCCGGCGGCATCGGAGCAGTCGGGGGTTCTTGTGGTACCGAAGGCCTAACGGGTAGAGCGGGTGCCGATGAAGATCCAGGTGTTGGTTCGCCAGTGTGTCTTTGAGTCGAGCGATGTCCCTAATGAAGGGGTTTGGTACAAACAAAGCTTGGCCAGTGGGCGATTGAGTGATCTCGGGAATCTCGTTGATAAATAACTCCGTATTCGGCGGTACCTGTGTATATTTCCTAGACACTATGTTAATAACTGTGGTCGATAATCCGCTTGGTCTGCGAAAGGCGCCGAGCAGTTCTCAATCCCATTTGATAGATCCAGACAGCGATCTTTGAAATTTATGGCTACACATGGTAGTAAGGCCACGAAATCGGTGCCCAGAATACATTGATACGGAGTGTCGGTTGTTACTTGAAAGTCGCATGGTGTGCTTGGCGATCCTATGGTGAGTGGTGCCTTCACCACTCCGCTTATTGTCAATTCTTCTTGGGTAGCTGATACTATCCGGGTAGTATTTGTGTCCCGAAGTACCAAACCTAAGCGAGCAACTAAGGCTTGGGACATGATCGAGATATCGGCTCCGGTGTCTACAAGTGTCGTAACTGGGGTGCCAAGTATGGTCGCATTGATAAGTAGTGGAGTATTGCCGGCATTCATGGTGTTTAAATGTCTGGTAAACACACTTTGACGGGGTCCCCGACGTAAGTCACCAGTGGGGGCAACAAAAAGTTCATCGTCCTCTATGAAAAGAAGTTCTTCCTCAGATGAGGTACGTGATGTTAATAATCTATTGCAGCGACGCGGGGCACGGTTGGACACAACGGACACACGCCGCATCCCCGAAGGTACAATCGTGACCTCAGTCGGCGACGTTCTGTCTGTACGAGGGATGACGTCCTCTTCGAGTGGGGCACTCGCAAATCGCTGCTTCGCTTTAATCCATCGAATTGCTTTCCTAGGCTTATTGTCAGATTTAATTAACCGTCTGCGGCATGCGAACCATCGGGGAATATAGTAACCATACTTAGGCGGAACCTTGCATTTGGTCATGCAGTAGATCAGACTAACCATACCAACGATGATGGTAATGAGAAAATAAGGCAAGAGTCCTGTGTATTCCATAGCAGGGAAATTAACCACGTTATGTACTTGCTTTTAGGCTATTTGAGCTACCTGCAAATTTATTGCCTTAGCGTTGTCGAGAGCGAGTCCCAGGTTAGAGGTCTTAGCTTGATACCTGAAAGCCGGTCGATGGTGATGTTTGGTCCGAATTTAATCAAGATTTTTTCGGGTTTCAACATGCTGGTCAGCACTATCGACCCTATAACCAACTGGGTATAGTTTCCGTGCGGAAACCATAAAATTCCGTTAGGCGGGACCTTTATAGTTTCACTCAAAGTTACATGTGCGAGCTGTCTCCGATTTGTCAATATGACCTCAGGCTCACTGGTCCGGATTAGTACACCTTAAATGGTAGTGTGCACAGCGGCATCGTTAACGAGTGGTCCTATAAGCGAGCGGTTGCTACACGTGTGCTTGATGGCCTCGGGCATATGTTCGCCTGCAATAATCCATTCTAAAC
Organism: Trileptium ribeirensis; assembly: GCA_030248225.1. NCBI lineage: Eukaryota > Metazoa > Nematoda > Enoplea > Enoplida > Thoracostomopsidae > Trileptium > Trileptium ribeirensis. The sequence goes on from JASANE010007857.1 coordinate 68,491, forward strand.
AATTGGTGCTGGGGTCAGTTATCAGTGCGTGTGGTTCACAGAAAACGATTCCGGGTCATTGTTTGCATGCTCCCAGGTTAAGTGATTCAGAGCAGGTGTAGCCCAATCGGGCGGCGTATTGAGGTAGCGGCAATCTCAGCTGTGTCAGCGTGACAGATGCATTCCAGCCAGTGTTATGCATTCGAAAATAAGGTCGGACATCGCTGCGTTTAGGCAATGGTAATTGCAAAATGAACCCAAAACGAAATGCCGTCAGGTCTACACTTACGGGCATGACGCAACCGAATTGATATGCCAGGCTGGGTTCTCGCATGAGGATGGTCTTGGAAATGCGTGAATCTATGGCAAATAACTGTTGTAACATAACAACGTCGATTACGGCGGAAGACAGTTCGCCATTCAGCATGGATTCCATTATAGCTTGTAGCGACGAGCGCATATTGGCCCGAAGAATGTGATCGATTAACCGGTGGTGCACCTGTGCGATCTCTTTATGATCAGCACATCGAACTTGTTCTATCATGGAGACTACCTCTTACTTCTGTGGTGTAGAAATGCGTAAATGTCCTCGTTCGCTCGGTTCAGTTGTCTTATGGCTTTGGTGTTACGAATCGAGACATCGTTCGTCTCACGCATAAATTTCTTGAGGACAGTTACCTGCTGACGAACACTATTAATATGTACTCCGTTGGCAAAAGCCATTTTAGGCCCATAATGCCTAAAAAGGCACCATCAGCGGCAGCAATTAGGCTCGCGAAGCGTTTTTCCCTGCTGTTGGTGAGATCACATAGTTGTTCGTTTGCTACGCAAAAAGAGCGCACGAGAAGCTAATAATAGTTAGTGTCCAGTATGCCATGATACGCGTCATTGAGCTCGCGTTCCAAAACGCTTAGGGTCTCGTGCAACTGTGGGTATTCGGTGCAGTTAGCCTTCCTGCAGCAATCAGCGTGGCAGGACCCGTTTGCTTCGTTTCGCATTTAGTTCCCCCATCACTCGCCTCCTTAGTATTCGCCTCAACTAGGCATTCCCGTTGGACGGGACCGCTGTCGGAGGCGTTTTCCGACTCCTCCTCGGATGAGTCAAGATAAGCGGCTATCGCCATGGCTAGTTGTTCGTCCAAGTTCGGGGCGGTGTTGCTGATGCTATCGCACGGAAACAAACACGGTTCAGAAATTAAGCTATCTACATCCACTTCCTCGCCAACAGGCGTGCTTCCTTCGATCTCAAGCAAGTTGACAATAGCGGGGCGGCGTAAAAGCCGTAAGCGCGCACTTAACAGTACTAGTCGAGCAAGTCGGTGAGATTCGTCGCCAAACTCCATACTACCTATCGCTTGGTTAACAAAGGTGTTGATCGGAACCCCGTTGGTACCCTAGTTCTGATAGATGAATTCCACTAAATGGGGCGCCTCGCACAGGAGTTCGTATAGTCCGAGATTCGCGTCGCGAAAAGTCTTCTGCATTCTGACCGACTGAATTCCAATATAATAGGGCCAAGGATGTTGTACGTAGCCGTCCGGAAAAATGGACGCACAAGCAGTGCTCAACGTGCCGTCATCATCCCACCTTCCTCGTCGACCGACAAAGTAACAGTGTGAGCCTATGTCTGGTGAATCCTGAGTATGACTCTCCTGACCCTGGCGACATACCGGGTCCCTATTTAGCCCTGCTCCAATTCTCTCTCCATGACCTGCTGGAGCGTGTGGCCATTCACGCATTGGCAGACCAGTTCCATAAAAGATTCCAACGAAGCGAGAGTTATGGGACTGAGACACATTCCGATCATGCAGTGCCCAATTGGGGAAGCCATACCTAAGATACTGCATAGCATGGCGGCGTCTCGTTGAAGGGTTGCACGACTGTTAGCTTCGAAACGAAGATCAAAAATTCGGCTCAGATTATTTGGTTGTTCCATGGCGAGAACCAACCTCCGATAAAAGAGAGCTTGCGGTTGCAATGTCACGGACTGTCCGAGTTCGGTATTAATCTCGCCAGAATTAAAGTTAATTGGTATAAGTCCTTTCGCTAGCTTGTTGTGCGAACCATCGGTCAGTTCAATGCGATGGTACCGATAGGCTGAGGTTTTGGTATGATCCGCAGGAATGGTGAACAGCTAGTCTGGCCCAAGGATTCCGTTTCGTTCCTCGTTCATCAATGACCGACGTGTCCAGGCTCGATTGGGGTATTGCTGGGGAGATAGAGTCCAGACATGTCCAATAATTGTTCATCAAGTCGGTGTACCCGTTCGTTGTTAGCTTCTCGTACAAAGATAAGTAAGTTCTCTCGTCCCATGCACGCGTCCGATTTCTCGCTAATCACGCTCACTGATTTCTCCGAATTACCTGTGGACATACTTGGTCTCCCTTTGACGGATTCCTTTGTGGTCGCACATGTTTCACGTGGGATACCCGAATTACCCAAGGTCATACAAGCCACCTCTTCGACGTGTCCCAGAATATTGCTGGAGAGGTCGATTAACGTGTAAATGGAGTCCCCTAAATTACCCAGGCGCATACGAGGCAGCCCTTCGATAGGGTCTCCCTGAACATTCTCAACCGGCGGGTCCAGATTTAACCCGCTCAGTTCCTCAATGGCGACACCGTCGCTCTCACCGCTTTCACTCGAATCGTTCCCTCCGGCGGCACAACCTCCGTCCTCGGAGCGGATAGATAACTGGCTAACCCGCGAGCTTATGTCAATACCCTCATCCGATGGTGCTCGTGGTAGTTCGTTGTTATTGTCACGACGCCTCCCCCACACCCCTTCATAGTGACACTCATGTTCATCGTGGCTGTGCCCGCGTCTGTACCATTAGGCATCGGGATCCACACAGTTGGCCCAGAATTCTTCATCGCTCAGCAGACGTTCCTCATCTATCTCGCTATCGTTGCACTCGTTGTAGCTATTATCGTGTTCGTCTGGTGCAACAGTCACTTCATACCCAAGCTCGTTTTCGGGTTCATCTCCACCATCATCGCGTTCCTGTGGGGTACCTTGACTTAGATTATACACTTTCGCTTCGCTCAAATAGTTCGCATCGCTCGCTGCCGTTCCGCTTCGTTCAGATGGGAGTTCAACCGACTCCTTGGATTCACAAAATTCTCTCCGTTCAACACATTCAGCGTTATCCTGCACGCTGACTTCAGCACGCAACTCAGTAAAACAACTTAGCTCAGTGCAAGTTACATAGCTGCGCGCTTCAGCAACGGGGGCCGCAACGGGACCCTCATAATGCGATGGACAGTCTTTGTTTGCCACCCCGCCATCTACGTTCCCGTACCTGGGCAGACCCCGGGCAATACTTTCAGCCCCAACGATCATACTCCCTTCATTGGCGCAATCGGTCGCGAGTCGATCGCTACCTCCACTTGGGTACGGGCGACAAGGACTGCTCCGGTCAGCATCAGGGAAGAATTCAATGCCCTGGAACCCCTTGCCGATGAGGCAGCGACGGTCACTTCAAGTCCATCAGTATTATGATTGGCCGGTTCAAAATACCATTCAATTACATCAACTTCACTTCCATTTATCCGCCAAAAACTCGCCAAGACTGCAAGCGCGACTTAACTTAGGTAAATCATCAGACTCACACGACATACGGTTCTCACACACACGCAAGGGACGGATCGCGCGGCGACCCGACCCACATACTACATCAAACGACCTATAATTTAGAACGGAACTAGGGCTGGGCGCCTCCGATAGGGCCCTAACATCGTACGCCCCAACCTCCATCGTTCCTAACCGTACGCCGGTCTCCAAAAGCTCCATGGGTGCCTCACACGGCGATCCGAATAAATTCGTATCCTCCTGAGCCATATCAAAACCATCGGCTTCCACGCCGGAATAATCAACATTAACATCAACACTCTCCACACACACTCCCGGATGGCCAGTCTCAGAGAAAGAAAATAACAATGGCTCTTCAAAAACAGCTACATTATCCTCACTCAACGCTCCTTCGGTCATCTCCAAAGAGCTGGGGGTTCCGGAACTCTGAGGACTACCGTCAGTAAAATCAACACTTCCCTTACCATTGCTCATCCTATAATTTTCAACGCAACCATTTTCCGTTTCCTCATAGATTTTCACGCTACCGTTACTATCTTCCAATGCAGTTATGGTTCGTACGTTCATACCGGGCCCATGCATGGCCGGATGGTTCAATTGATCGATCCGTCGCTTGCCTCGCTGGTCGCGATGCAGTTTGCTCGCAGACACATATACACGAGGATCGACACCTGCGCTAGGTGCGTCCTCACATGACATATACAATCCCTCTCCCAAGTAACTCTCTTTTTTGTATTTTGGATTTTCATTGCTACATACAGTGCTGGCGAGTTCGTCTCTGTATTGTTCATCGTCCACGTTCCTTGGACTCAACTCCATAACTTGGAGTGTAGATGTGCTGAACCGAACCACTGCTCCGTGGGAGACGCTCGACATCACCCCACGGAGTGGTCGTGATCACGTTCAGATGCCACTCAACGAGTCCCTCCATCATCTCAAAAGTGTCCATGTCGTTGTGCAGGTTTATCAAGTATCCGACGTCGTCGTACTGTGGTTCTTCCGTAGTTGCGATAGCGTTCACTCGTTCAACATGTTCACCACACCCTAACTTGTCTTGGATCATACCAAGTTCGCGACTGAGCACTTCTAACCGGTGAGTGGTAGCTGGACTTGGTTCTCGGTTTCCGCTAACTTGCGACGCGTTGCAATTTAACTGATATCGCCGGCGCTGTACAGCACCGTTATTCCGGTTCCCATCGTCCCGTACGTAAAATCGGCCAAGCTGCTGCTGGGGCCTCATGCCTCTATTAGGTTGGGGTGGCTCGCTTTGGGCCCGTTGGTATCCATAGGCCTTATTATTGTAGTTATCGACTTGGCGGTTGGCGGTGTATTCTCCAGTCCCGTGATTATTGTTAGCGAGCCCAGGCGGCGGTCGGCCATATTGCGATCCTACCTGATTTGCACCACTGGGTCGTATTCCGCTATTGTGTGGGTTGTTACATCCAGAGTTACTCCGGTACCCGGTTCCATTCTCGGATCGCCGGAACTGCGGCGGAGGGCCTCCTCGACCCGCAATATAATTATCGTTTCGCGGGTAGGCCCCCACACCGTTTCTCGGTCTCTGCTGTCCAAACTCTCGACGTGCGGCACTAGATACGTAAACTGATACTGGCTCGGAATTGCGCGACGCACCATTTGTAGCAGGCGGGCAACGCACGGGGTACGGGCATTCGCGCATGACATGCCCTGGCTCTCCGCAGCGGTAACAAGTGACAGGCGGCTTTTACAAGCGCGGTGGCGGTATGACGAGCGCGTTAGGCACAAAAGGATGCGCGAATGCATTAAGCTGATGCGAATTTTCGACCCTTTTATCGATTACGTCCAGCAACCGGATTATTGTATCGCTATTACTAGTGTTCGCCTTGCGATGTTCCTCTATCAGAGTCTGGAGTTGTGTGATCAGACCTTCGCCACAATCCTCAAGTAGTGAGTTCACTGTTTTGGTGCGAGGCTTACTGATGGCCAATGCGTCTGGGTCGAAACAAGCAGCGCTAGCATCTTCGTACCGCTTGGCAACACCCACTATATCGCGAAACGTCTCACACTCATGAATCTGGTTGAGGACCTGCCTACGCGCCTCGGGTCGTAAACCCATCTGGAAAAACATTCGGAGCATCGTGTCTCGTTGGTCGTCTTCCATGTCGGGGAAAGCGCGATCACACAACTTCTGCAGTTATAAACCGTACATCGCGACTGGTTCGTTTGCCCCCTGTTGTCGGGTACACAAGCCCGATGATGATTTCTCAGGGCGACGAGAGGACGAGAAGAGGAAGCGCAGATTGGCGACCAGTCCGAGAAAACTTTAGCGATTTCCTGGTGGGAGGCCCTCGAAGGCCTCCCTTGCCGGTCCACGCAAGAGAGCTGGAACGCAAATCAACTTTCGACGATCATCCCAACCATTGGCGTTGGCGAGCTGGTTGTACATACGGACCCAGTCCTCGAAATCCTGGCCTCCAGGTTTCCCATCAAAACTTGGCGTATCCCTCAAAGGGATCACGGGAGGACCAGAGGGCTGGATGGTTAGGTGGTGTAAGATGGCGTTAGTAGCGTTCGTATCCAGCCCAGGCGACTCGGATAATTCTCCCGGCGCGATTGCCCAGGGGTCGAGGTGGGGGCGTGAGCGGTCGCTCACTAGTGGTGGCGGCGTGTCGGCGTCTGGTGCGTGTGTTGTCCTCCATATGTCCGTCGGTCATACCGAAAAAGTCGCTGTTTTCTAGATCAACGTTGTGATTAATGTTGGGATCCATTAGTACACTATTCCGTCCGGTGCTAGCTGGATAAGCTTGCGAAAAGAAGAAACGATGCGATTTCTAGTCAGTAGCTACGGCTAAGTCGCCTACTCGAATCAGTTATTCCCGTTCTATCAATTCTACGGTTTCACGCAAATAACTCTAGAGTATTAAGTCTCCCTTGATATTCCAATCAGGAGAACCCACGAATCAATTGGCTTGCAACACCCACGAACGTACCGTTATCACCAGTAGAGCTCAACGGTCCACGAAGCTTTACGGTAGCACTAGCAATAAACAAAGCGGTCTCACAAATAGCGACTCAGGTTATCGGCACCAGGAACTACAACCACTATTATGAACACTAATCAAACAAAAAGAAACACACTGTACGGTACGCGTAAAACAGAACAAAGCAAAACGGTTAAGCTATGCAAAATTAAGCAATAAAATATCAGGCAAAGAAATAAGCAAAAATTTACAATGTCCAGCAACAAATGTCCGTTCACGCCAAGGCAATAGCGTTGCCCATCCAGGATGTCCATCGACGATTCAATAACTAACGAGCCCAGCGTCCGTTGGCAATTACGGAGAACCAGGCCGGGGTATGCAGTTGTAGGCAAACGAGGATTACCAATGCAGCAGCTATACACTGTCCGTTGTGAGAATAAGCCGCAGCGAATCCTGGCGATGGCAGTTGTAATAACGAAGAGTCGAATAGTCACCCTGTCGAACAATGTCACGAATCCCAGCGTACAATAACCGAAATTGGATCGTAAGATAAAGGTCCAACGGTTATCAGTTAACCAAAGTTAGGTTCGAATCATCAATTAAGTCCCAATGAAACCCGTCGACGAAGCACCCGATATAAAAAGTAGTTCAGCAGTAATCAATAGCGCTCAGTCGATGACGACAAATATGGCGAAAATTTGACAGTATACGTATCAGAAATAGTGAGTTAAGCGTTTAGTTAGTTAATTAGTAGCAGCACAGTTAGTTAACACAAAATCCTGAAAACAGTGCCCGTCCGACGTCCATACTGGGTAGGCTCAGACGCCACAGCCACGGCAACAAGACTCTAGAAGGCAATGCATCAAGCGACTAAATGTTCTAAAAGCTATCAAACAGGGGCACAAAATAACACAATTCATGCAAATGTATGGTAAACGCAAGTACAAAGGCATATTCGCGTAGATCCAGTACTTCTGAGCCTTCGATACATTGCGAGAGGTCCCTACAGAAAAATTTGAGCCTAGGCGGGAGTTACATGCAAATCCCCAAAAGTCAATTCAAGAGCAGCCACCGCCAGAGAGACCATCGAAAAGGTCCAAAAGAAATTTTACACATCTGAAACTCTCACGGCGTAGCCCCCAACCGTACGCAGCTGCATGGCGCAACTTCTTAACACCATGCCCATACGACCCCGGCTATCATAACCTCAAAGGCGGACCGTAAATTTTGTAATTTCAACACTTTTCTTGGTCAGCCCCAAGAAGCTATGGAGCTTAGCAGACCGCATTCGCGCTTCAATTGTGTTCGGACCCCGCCCGATTGGTTGCGCACGTGTCTAGTATTTTGGTATGACTACTGAGGTCCCCCAGGGAGGTTGACATCGAAACCTGCTCTCAGGTCATAATGTCAGACCCGTATTCCCTATTCTGAGCTCACCTGGAAGTTGTTTAATTCATAATCAATGATAAGTACATTTGAACGAAGGTTCGGTTTTAGCAGAAATTTCAACTTAAATCTCGATTAGCTATGGTTCTATCCCTATTGGATCGTTGTAGCCTATGTGGCCCCCACAGGGATCCTACAATCCCTGAAAGTTTAACGTCGGTTGCTCTGGTCAATGAATTGATAACCGTTAATGTCCGCTTATACCAATGAAATTTTCCTATTAAATTTTAACTGTAATTTGGCCGTGACAATTTCGCGAATGGTTTCCATTGATGATTTCGTGGATCCCTCTTACAGCAATTCCCTCACTATTGTATAATGACACTGGTGGCGAACCGCACCTGTCACTGCTTGGGATATTCTCATCCGCAGAAGGCGACACGTAGGGTTGGCCAGTCCAATCAGACTCATGTATCGCTCTTCCTAATCGAATAACACGGGACGCAAGGATTGATTTTCTAGACTTTATTTAAGTATGGATATGATACAGGTTAGATGAGACTTGAAACAAGGAAAATAACCAACATCAGGGGCATACCGAAAATCATTCCAATGACGTGTTCGCCTGAATGCAACAGAGGGGAGATTGGCCGGAGCAAGCATGATCCCGTCAGAAATCGGACCAAAAGATCACCGCTCCCACGATACCCAATGTCAGCGATTGTTTTCTCAGCGATAGGTCGGTGGCGAGGCTTGGCGTGCTTCGAAATGCGCTCCCTGTAACACGCGGCGCTACCATTTTCGAGGAACTTGTCGGGAAACCCCCGGTCATATGAAGTGTCCGGAGCGTCGTTCACGTGAAGGCGACGGAGCAGAGGTCCGGCATGAAGCTTAAAACATTCATCATGCGCGCAATAGTGAGGACGTTAATGGTTAAAACGATATGCACAGGTTACATTAACACTGATACTGCGCGATACGCCAATGCATGTTAACAAGCGTTGATTTAGAAATCGTACAATACACGGCATAGGCATGAATATCGGATAAGACGCGGCACGACTCAAAACATACTTATGTACGGCAAATGAGCCGAGCGTACCTTCCTAATCCTAGGAATTTTGCATGGTATTCCTAGTGCCGTTTTACTACCATTCCGCGTAGACGCGAGGCCTAGATGGAACCCTACCAACTAATATCCAAGCGGCTGACCGACCAGACATGACATCTAGTCCCCACCCAAAACGTATCACGAGGTTGGCGTGAAATAATGCGTCGGTCAGAATATGGTGCTCCCATGCTAACATACAAACTATAAAGCTATTCTACCCTAAGTGAAAGTTGGACTGTCCCCTTCCTTCAAAAATCCGCGAATGGTTGTTTTACGTTGATGGAATTTGTTTTGGTGGGGAGTGCACCTAGAACTACCTTATAATAACCCTGAGGAGTGATCGTGTGTGCTTTGATGGGTCGCCCCCACTCACTGTTTCAACGACCTAATTTGGTGGGAAGCGAGTTTGCGCCATCTTTGGCGATCTCCTGGGCGACCAATTTTATCGTCCCAACAGTTTTTTGACGTGTGATCATGACTGCCCTACAGTTGGGTTTTAGCTGGTGCCCTGGTGTGCGTTCGGCATTTATGTACGGGGCACGAGACGTACACGAACTCGACCCACAATTCGGCAGACGTTGTATCTTTCTAGGCAAAACTCGGTAGCCCTGCCGGTTCGTTTCATACGTTTGTTTTAGGCACACGGGGCACGGGGCGTTTCGTCCTCGGACGCGTCAGCGCCCCTTTTGGTTGGTGTTTCGTTTCCTTCTTTCTCTCTCTTTCCTTTGTCTTTTCGTCGTTCTTTTCTTCTGTCCTTTCCCACAACTTATCCTATTGCTTTAGTGTACTACGTACGCTGCAGTTGTACAGCGTTTCGACTGCACCATCGAAATCGTGCAGTCGAGTTAGCATCGACATAGTAGTCGATTCTCCTAAATATCTATGGTCGAGTGGATAAAGCTGATGACATTGCAGCGGGCTGAAATTCCCCGTGCAGGATCAACTCTGAAAACTGGAAAAAGAAAAAGAGAGAGACGAGGGAAAAGCTAAATCGCGCAAACATAGTACATAGCCTAACGGGCAACTAGGGATAAAACAAAAACACGGCTAAACTCAGCGATCAACTCGCTCCAAAGAAAAAACGGGGTTTTGCACTTGCTCGATTTGAGGCCAAAACGGTCCAAGCGAGGGGTCTAGTTTTCTTTATTGGACTTATGATATTATATATTAATTTTGAAAACGTTGGCACAAGAACGCGCCTCTACCGAATAGCAACCGGGGATGGCGTCCGGCCACACTGCTGGTTTATTTCGGTAGAATCGATTTCTCAGACACTAGCCCCAAACCTAAACCATGTATACGTATTACTGTGAACTTCGGTAAATTTGATAGTTGAACCGAAGTAGTTTCGGGTGGATGGTACAACGCCGTGCCTTCTAGTTGCTAGCGCGCGGCACTATATGGGGCTGTCGGAATTTTGAACGGCCGGGGGGCATTGCGTCTTTAGCCTAGTCGGGTAACGTCGGGAACGGAGGCGGTGGCCTAGAATCGTTTCGGTCGGTCGTTCGGGACAATTCCTGTGTCCATTTCGAATGTCTACCAAATTTGATAACATCAGGACAATGCTATTACGGTGTTTAATGATAGTTGAACAAAACATTACCACGAAACA
>JASANE010007858.1:0-40294 GCA_030248225.1 Trileptium ribeirensis
GTTATTCTTGGTTCAGTTTAGTATGGCTATGTGGGGTTTTCTGGGCCAACAGGCTGATTGCGAGTGTCAAAAATATTGTGTGGCAAATATTTTTCACACTTCTGCTTCATACTTTATATGAAATATGAGATTTATCTCAAGTGTCGGTTTGAATTCTTTAACGTTCTTTTCACGGTCAATTTAGGGTTTTATTGAATTATTAAATTGTTAGTTCATTGTTTTTGTACTCGTTGTATGATGTTTTGTCACTGCATACGTTGGCTATCAAAAGAGGCGGGCGTAACTATGACTCATCACTCACGGTTTATATGTAATAACGGGACGCAGCTGCATGGCGCAACTTCCTAACACCATGCCCATACGACCCCGGCTATCGTAACCTCAAGGGCGGACCGCGAATGTTAAAAAAATTTTGACCCTATTCTTGGTCAGACCCAAGAAGCTACGGAGCTTAGCAGGCCGCAGGCGCGCTTCACGGGGTGTGTTCGGACACCGCCCGATTGGATGCGCACGCGTCTAGTCTCTGGCATAATTCCTGAGGCCCCCAGAGAGGTTAGCACCCACACCTGCTCACAGGTTATGGAGCCTAGCCTTTATTCCCTATCTTAGACTCGTTAAAAGTTGTTTAGTTCTGATTAGTTGTGTTAAATGTTGGAACAAAAGATAAAAATGTCCTTAGAAATTTGAAGCTCAAGCTCATTTGCCTAATTAGGATCTTGATATGCTCCGTGCTAGAGCATCGTACCCTATGTGGGCCCCACAGGGTTCCGACGGGCACTGAAAGTTTATTGTCGGCAAATCAATGGCGTGGCCTACTTCTTCAATAAATTCTATGCGGGCGTACTGGTACCTTGACCAGTAGAAGTTTTAACTTATTAGAATAGAGTAAATCCTTGGTGAGTTTTAAGTCAGTATCAGAAACGAGTTAAATTTGGATAGTGTTTTCCAATTATTTCATTCTCTAATTCCAGTAGTAAAACAAAATGTGGATGTCAGAAAGCCATGCACGCCAAGGCTTGGGACATTCTCGCCCACAAGCCATGGCGAGAAGTGCCTGCTCTTCCGAGCGGACAAACCAGAAAAATCCCTATCGTCTCGGAAAGAAGTAACACTGTACTCGGTGTCAATAATACAAGTTTATTTGCACGATTAAAGCTTATGGTCTGGACGAGTGCTTCCAATAGGTTAGAGAGGCGGGTAAGATGAACCTAGTCGGGGAAGCATAGTATGCACTCTGCTGTCGTCGTTCCAGCTCGACAAGCTGTGAGGCACAGGGTACAAAAAGGAAAAACACAGGGGCGGAGCGTGCAGATACCCGCGCGTGCGCGGACTAGGGTGGTTATCCCTGCTGCGTCTCAATGTTAGCGATTGTTTCAGCTATGGGGCATAGCAAGCAGGGGCCCTAGAGTGCTTCGAAGATTGCTCCTTAAAGCGTGTCACCGCGAATGACGGGTAATTTCACACAGCGACAGACATTAGGCGTGGCTACGAGAAAAACGGGGCTAAACCTGACTATGCGAGCTTCTTACTACAGTATGATCGCTACTCAGAGCAACGCCGGTGATAGAGTGTCGCGAGAGGCGCTAAGTAATTTACCCTAGCGATACATTCGCAGTACTACTTATTCTGAGGTTCATTCTATTGTAGCTGGCCACCTTAACTACCTAACAGTACGACTGACCGAACGGGAAGCAAGAGAAAGGGGGTAAAATAATTTATCGATTCAGGCAGGGATAATGCGGTCGTGACGTTAAGTGACACGATACGCCCTTCTAGATAATGTTCGGGGCAGCCTCCAGGGGCGAGCTCAGTTAATTGATTTCAATTTGATTTTCCGCTGGAATATTGGTGGGGGCAAGTTTTACGGGCGGTACGCACCTGGCCGAGGGGCGACTCAGCCTTATCTCCTACTCTTGGGGTCATTTTGAACAGTCTTGCCAGGGGCGATCGGTCCTGGACGCCTCGGCGTCTTTTCCTTTCTCGGTAGGTGTTTGTTTCTCGTTGTCTCTCTCTATCCATGTTCCTTTTTCTTATACACTGAAACGCTGCAGTGTCTCAACTGCACTGTAGTGCAGTTGAGCATTCATCGACTTAATTGCCGATGTTTCTGTATCTCTGTGGCCGAGTGGTTAAGACTAATGAAACTGCAGCGGGCTTGAATTCCCCGTGCAGGATCGAAACTCAGTATGAGAATAACAAAAGGGAAACTAACAAGAACTGCAAGCTGAGCATACATAGTACATAGGCCAACGGGCAACTCAGGGTAGATAGTGAAATCTGGCTAAACTCAGCGATCAACTCGCTCCAAAACGAAACCGGGGTTTTGCATTCGCTCAGTTTGAGGCCTAACAGGCCAGGGCGAGTCAGGTAGTTTTCTTTATTGAAGTGGGGAATAAATAATTTTTTTATTTTAGCGACGGGGGCACGAAATGTCTCTCCCGCAAAGGCACTGATTGAATACTGCGACAGAGCCAGCCATCGGCTGATTTATCCATGCTCAATTTTAGACATTGGCCCCGAAAGAAGACCATGCTGCTATTTTATGGTGAACATTCTTAAGTTTGATCGTTTTAGTGGTATATTTCAGAGTGCACAAAAATGGGGCTTTAATATCAAACTGTGCATACGCGGCATCAGCTGAGGCGAACGTAATTTTGAGTCGGCTATGGGCTTTGCTCCATTGGCCACGTACTGGGATATTTTGGGAACGGGGTAGTGCCTAGCGTTTTCCGGTCAGTCGTCACCGTGAAGTGCGTGCTTATTTGAGATACCTACGACAGTTACCTTAAAGCTGGAGCAAGGTTCCTACGAGATTTTATTAATCCGAACACACCTAAATGCTGTAGAACAAGAGCCAAATAAAACCGAGACAAGCCATTACCAACGTTCCTTTGGAAACGGCAAACACCTTAAGCTGATACATTACCTAGAATTTGTTTAGTCTTTTGAGTTCCCAAATTTTCTTAACTCAATAGAATAGAAGAAACTTTGAGGGCTTCCTAAAGCCCGACGGAGGATAGTCCTCCGTTCCTAATCTGCGTTTCTGTCCAAGCTCAAATACGGCATGAGCATTGAACAATCCACGACGCTACAAATTTGGAAACCATAGTGGCAAACCACTGAACAAGTCCCTATTTCCGTGGCATGCACGCTCAAGAAATTTTACCGTGGTCGGCTCAGGAAAATTCGACAATCCTAACTCAAAAGAGGCAAGTCATGTAAAACCTGGACGAGAAGCGTCTATTTTGTTGTGCCCTACCTAAGACCACGGGGAATCAGAAAGACTTCGAATTGGTTGATCAGTCTTCACAGCGCTCTGTACGAGTGTACCCTAATCCGCCTAACGTCTCCTACGTCGGAACTCGATATTAGTGATTGATTCCAGATAAGGTTGTGTGTAGCATTTCGGTGGAGACTGGGTGGGTGAGAACCCGAACGAGAATGTTTCTTCCTACGGGCGAGGGGCGCGCTACATTCACATTAAACGAACGGCGTGTTACTCTTCAATTGACAGGGAAAATAAACCCCTGCTATCGCTAGACCTTCCTCATACTTACGAACGTTGATCCTTGGGGCAGCACCAGCTGAACACCCTTCGCGAGGTATACACCACGCGGAAATCTTTCGTCCATCAAGTCGATCCCAGGCAAAAGCGAAAAGCGAAAACCAGAGCTACATGAGAACCTTGAACAGAAAAATGATGCGCCGGAGTCGGTCAGTAAAGTCGCCCGAACTCCGCGCTGTCGAAGTCCAACTGATTCCACGAGTCGACGCGTTGGTTGTCGCCTCAAAATTTTCGCCCATGTTGTGGGATTGCGATTTTGTCGCCACCCAATCGTCGTTCGTCGTCGCCCGCCCACTCTTTTCGGGTCTTCCCTCGTCGTCCAATTGGGGACACTACCGGAATATTCAAATTTGACAGCTACTGTAACCCATCGAGGTCCTTAGGGAGAGTCCGCTTCAATTAAATTTGCCGACATCAAGTTTGAACCCTCCGAGTAGTCGGAGGTCGACCATCTGCGACTTTTACCCAGATTTTCTCATTAAATCCAAATTTTGAAGTCCTAACTTCCCGTAATTATTACCGGATGTCCAGTGAAATCGGATCCTAAACTCACAACGTTCGAACTGCTTCCGGTCCCAGCTTAATTCAAACTATCGAAAATACTTTCGGGTCACGCAATTTCCTTCTTCAGTCCCAATTAGCGCGACAATCTGCTCATCTTTTTGGTTGTTTGCTCTTCCCAGCCCATCTCGACTCGGCGACTATTGACTCGCCCTTTGTGATTTTCGAGTTGCCGCCCTCCTAATTAAACTAAACATAACTTAAAAGATGACCCTTGCTCATGAGGATATCGTAAAACATCGAACAAGCTCGAGCTAATTTACGATTTTCACGCGACTATCTATGTTTCAAAGTCTCGCCGGGGGAACCGACGACGGGAGAGCGCCCGTCTCGAGCCCAGAAACGGGGCAAATTTCAACGAGTTCCAAATCGGTCAGAGGCATTACTCCAAGGCCCTTAGGGTACGCGGAAGGGCCCTAAAGGCACCCCCGTTCGTCCTAATCGTCCGTCTTTTGCCCGTCCGTAAAACTCTTAAATTTTATCGCTTTTTGTATGTGGTGTCCCCGTCCGTCCGTTCTTATGTTATGTCCTTACATATATAGTCATATATATATACATATATATGTACATGCATATATCTACACACATACACACATACACGAACACATACATTACACATGGCAGACATGGTAGCGACCTGAGCTACAGAAAGGTTGCTCAGGATAAATACACACTTACAACACGCTAACAACAACAACAACAAAAACGACCGACCAAAAGCGTCGGTTAGAGAGAGAACGAGGACAAGAAAACAAAAAACAGCGTGGACACGAACAGGGCGTGGGAAGGGAAGCGGGAAAAGGGGAATCCCGGGTGATTTTCGAGGGGCTGGTGTTAGATTCGGTCCCAGGACGATGAATGGAATCGATCTGTGCCAAACATGAGGCGGAAGTCGTAATAGCGGGTCGGAACACACCCATGGGTTCCTATGTATATAAGTGTGGGGAGATTTAGCGGGCTCTCATGCGTTAACGGTTAGGCGGAGCGACGCCGGCCGGGTATCGTTGGACTCGCCGTCACATGATGATTCGAATGAGGTGTGAGGCCGCTGCCAGAGCGGCAGGGTTTAAAGGAGTATTAAAATTATAGCATTTAAGGAGAGAGACGACAATGGTGGGGCGCTTTCGTCGGCTGTCCCGGGCTAACGGGGCGTCGAACGGAGACCCGCCGAGTATTTTTTGGAGATGTCTCGACGAGACGAAGACAATGAGTGGCGGTTCGCCCATTTTGAGGTTGAGGAACGAATCTCAAATTATCGGTGCCCATTAGTGGTTGGCAACAGAGTTTCAGGCACCTTTGAGTGACTGCAGCGAGTCAGCAGGGATTCGGACGGGGGTCCGGCGCAAGTCGTTGGACTTAGCTAGTGACTAGGAACAAAACGAGGGCCGCAAGCACCGGCTCAGACGTGGGGTGGGACAACGAGGATGTCGGAAGGTGGGGCTTGCATTAGTTGCATGTTACACTGAGGTACTAGGAAGAAGGGGCGGTTTTACCGGTTGTATGGTTTACCTAGAAATGCTCGGGGAGGGGCGTTCACGGTTGTGAGGGGCAGCATAGAGGCCTTATACTCGTACGCGCAATTGGCTAAGAGGCACACGCATACACATATATACATATATAGTATGTTATGGGTATATGAAAAGCAATTGTGACAACCCAACCTAGCGTAAGTAGCGGTTGTCTTTATGCGTTACGAGCGAGGTTCAGGCGTTGTCCTGGGCGATTTTGGTATCCAACAATAGCCCCAGAATGTTCTACCTGCATGCTCCGGTTATTCCCGGCTAATACTGTCCTAGGCGGGTGCCGGCCATCAGCTTAACCCGGTATCCGTCGTTCTTTGTAAGCTCGAAGGCTACCGTACGTATAAAATTTGTCGGTTACGAATTTTGATTTCCCGTGATCATTGCTCAGTGCACAGCTATAACTAAGTAAATTTGATATTTTTCCTTTTCTATTTCTACGCAATTGTTAATTTGAACGTGCAGCGAGGGGCTTCCTATTCCCCGACGGTCCTAACCGTCAGAGTTACAACGTGTGGTGACGACTCTTAGGTTCTGCGTCATTTTTATCGGTACGGGACGCCAGGTTCAGTCTTAACAATCGGTCGAAACAGCGTAGTTCTTCCTACTTCATTCGAAGCATAACACTCGTCCCGGTACGATTTGGCGAACAAAGCAATATAAAACGAACCATTGATTATGTGTGGTACAACGTACAACACTTCTATGAAACGAGCCATGTATAATATGGTTTACAACATTTTATGAAGCGGACCACAATTATGTACGGTACAATTTAGGACACTTTTTATAAAACGAAGCACAATTATATACAGTATGGTTTACGACATGTTTATAAAACGAACCACAATTATATACGGTATAATTTACAACACTTTTTTATAAAACGAACCATGATTATATACGGTATAATTTAAAACACTTTTTTTATAAAACGGACCACAATTATATACGGTATGATTTATAACACTTTTTTATAAAACGAACCATGAACAATATGCAGACTATTTTGTCATAGCCAAGATATTGGTGCCAACGTGGTTCTGTGCAATTTTGGTACTGAGATCATGAAAACGCTCGTAACGGGGCCGGAACGGTCCTGTTACATATATAACGCTGCACCTGCGTAATGTGTGTAGGCTTTGTAAGTGTGTGCTTTCTACAACAGACTTCGGGGGATTGTTCTCACCACTCGAATTCTGGCTCGCAAGCGAGCTTCGCTAGTAGCTAACATGTGTTAGATGAGTTTTTATTCTTTTAGTTTAGTCTGGATTTGACTTCATACGATTAAGTGGTTGCTTTTACAGTTTTGAGAAGCTGGGGAAGTAGTTCAGCATTTCTTCTAAAATTCGTAAGGCTTTACCTACAAAAATATTTAATAATAATAATAATGGATTTATAATGCGCCAATATCATTGAAAATGTTACAAAGGCGCATAAGCAAAACAACACGCTATAACACAAGTGAGTTTAACACACGGTATAACACAATTGTTAATATTATATCATATTGTATCGTCTATTCCATAAAATAGGAAAGTTTTTAGTTGAGATTTAAATTTTGCAATTGATATACTAGGATCACGTAAGCTTTATGGCTTATTCCATGCAAGTGGTGCAAGGGAGCTTAAACTGTTAGTGCGCGAAACGTCGATGTTGAGTATGCGGCAGGCCGCTAGGCGTGGTAGCACTGATAGTCTGACCATATCGGAGATATACGACGGTGCGTCGGTAGATATGGCATTGAAGAGGATAACGAGCATTTTGTACTGTATCCGCTTTTGAACAGGCAGCCAGTGGAGTCGTCGGAGAATCGGAGTAATGTGTTCTCGTCTGCTTCCTTGTGACACTATCAGGGCTGCATTGCGGAGCAGACGTCGCAGTGGAACGATATGAGACAAAGACATACTGCAATACAGGGCATTACTATAGTCTAGTCGAGACATGACAAATGTCCACCATGTCGGAGCTGGATTTCTTTTACGGCGGTGTAACTTCGTGCTAACGCGACGCTCCGACCCCCGGCAAACTGGTATAACACAATAATTATACAATTAAACGAGTCCTGGCCACCAAATAACACTACACTAACAGTTGGGGTGCACGAGTCCGTGGTCTCGCGTACCTGTGAAATGGTGACAAATGAATTTTCTAGAGTTGCCTGGTCTGACTTCGACCCAACAGCACTAGCAGCTCGGCAATTGACAATATAAATGAATAACGCTCTTTTTAGTTGACGCAATAACAGTCCGGTGACCGCAAACGTTTATATACTAATTTAACGAAATGCCACCCCTGTGCTTTGCGGAAACGGCTTAGCCGGTCACACTTATGCTCGAGCACTCAGCATTCCTACCGACAAGCGCTATAACGGACTGATCGACTGTGACCCGAGAGAAAGGTTTTGAATTTAGCTAAATTCTACGGCACTCCGTAAATTTTATATTTATAACACATTGTTTATATCCCATAAGTCATAGGCGTTAGTATAATGACGAGTAAATAATTAAATACGAAAGGTCCAAATCCCGTGGCATAAATACAAAGCCTGCCGCAAACTCTCTCTCGTTTTAATAAACGCTTCACGGCCTTTCTTCATGGTGACCCAATAGAACTTCCGTTGAAGTTTCGATAAAGCTCGATTATAACCCACATGTCCTGCATATTGAGTTGTGTGAGCTTGTTCCATCACAACTACACATAATTCCTCTGGTAGTACCAAACGAAATTCACATGCTTCTGCGCGAACAGGTCTTCGTTTTCTGCACACATAATATAAAATATCGTTTCGCGAATGGAAACGATCCTCTTGTAATAAGATCTGACGCTGTAAATGTTCAGCTAACTCAGGGTCCAATAAGTATATGTTGCACGTTCTTGGTTCAGGTACGTGCTGCTGAGGGTTTAGAGTTCAAGCCCTAGATAAGAATCAACGTAAAAGAAGCTAAGGTAGTTTAGTATCCCAGTCGCCACAGCAACATTAAGTATTCTCAGCAAAGCGTAGTGTTGCCGCGTGCGTTTCAAAAATCATTTTCGTCAACTCTCGACGAAATCCAAGAGTATATCCATATGATAATTTGTTTTTTGGTAATTGTGGCGGTTCGGAAGTTTTAAGTATAAATTTTGGACCGATTTTAAAAGTTTGAAAAGAAAAATAGTTTCGAGTTTAAAAGTTTTCCCAATTCCATTAGACCATTACATAACATACGTAGAAAGTTATACCAAATTTCATAAGTAGTTTCTTTAAAATATTTTCCTGTATAAATTTCTCAGGTTTAAAGTATAAACCAAGCTTAAAATAAAAATAATATTTTAAAATAATATTTTAAACATAATTTTAAATTCCTAAAATATTTTAACAAATAACTTTTATCAAGCCATCCCTTCCCACGAAGAAACCTTCACCCAAAAGCATCAGCATTCATGTTTTACCTTTCGTCAATCAAGTCAATATGACCCATCAGACTTTTACGACGCATGTAATTATAAGACAAATAAAAGGTTTACGAAAATTTAATTTATTTTTGAAATAATTTTATACAAGTTTTGATATGATTTTCATTGAAATTCTAATTTTAAGATTTTAGATTTAACCAAGTTTAGTTCACTAATTTTAGATTTAAATAAATGCAAACAATTTAAGAACGATTTACATTTAGAAATGAATCCAAACATTTATACAAAAATTCTATAGTGAATTTAATATGGAATGAACACAATTACAAGTCAGAGTTACGAAATAAATTCCATCAATTAAGTGAAATAAAGTTTCCAATATTGTTCTTAATTTAAAAATCAATTTTAATTAACTGTTTAAAATTGAATCAAATATTTTATAGGATTGATTCAGGAAACTTTCTTGAGATTCGTTTATAAAAATTTATTATAACGTTATAAATCAAATGGCCTTGTCTATAACGTAGGTAGTTTAGATAACAATATTTAAAATGATTTTGTGAATTTTATTATAATTTGTCATTCAACATCAAACACGAAGAACTAGGTACGTTCGACGATGAGGTAGCCTTAAGAATCACCAAGTCACACCAATGTGTGGCTGAAAAATACGGAAATTGCTAAAGATCAGTCCCAACTAGCGTTTCCCGACAATAAACGGACGAGGTTACACCCGATCATTGTCGAAACCGTGACCAAATAGCCGAAATTTATAGGAAAACGCAATAATTACTGAACGTTTAAGCCCAGTCAAAATGCCAAAATCTAGATGTATATTTATGTCGAAACCTCCACAGGATCAGCTGTAGGGTAAAGTCCAAGTCATTTTAAACTTGACAAATTCAGTTGCAACTTCGATCGAAAATTTCGGAAATCAACATAAGTCAAACCTAACAAGGGTCACTACTTGAGCCGTACAGTTGACGTGTAAATGATAATTTCTGCATAAAGTCATAAATGTAACAGGAAATCAAATTCGTCATCAAAGTGCACAAGTCAGACTAACTTCTTTGCAACTCAGGGATATGCAAAGTGCGTAGGTGTCGGTGAGTAACCAACCAATTCTTATTGGTTATTTATCGCCTAAAGTTTTAAGAAATTTGAAAAGTATAAAGAATGTTCAAATGATTTTAAAAGTTTAAGAATGGTTAACGAATTTCAAGACCTGGTCTAGTGATAAAGTAGGAATATAACTATATATAGGTTATTTCACGAAACCATGTCATTTTAGTCGGGGGGGGGGGGCTACATCGGCACTTTTTGGCCCATACCACCGTTCTTTTGGAATGAAATTTAATGTCGCTGTGAGATGTAGTAATAGCATGTCCGACGATCATAATGAGGTATGGTAGACCTCTGTACCACTAACATCGCAGGAGCCAGAGGTCTTCAAACCGGGTTAGCCAAACGAAGCCAAAAACACATGTCTCACTATAAACGTTCGCCGTGTCGTTAGCACGTGATACATATATGTGTTTTTCATTTCAGTGTGATGCTTTGGTATTTGCTAATTTTTCCGCAAAAACTTGGGAGTAAGCATCGACATTGAAGATGACGTCAAGCTTCCGAAAAATTTTTTTCGTGACATGTAGCCCCCTCCCCCGACCAAGATCAAATCTGACAGCTTGCGTACACTGGTAAATAACGTCAAAGTGCAGTAGTGCCGAAAATGCTATATAACCGTTTAATCGTAATCAGTACAGGTGTTATTGAAAAAAAGAATATCAACGTCTGTCCATGTGTTGTTTGATTATGAGGTCGAAGGTCATAAAGTGCCAAAAATGGGGTATGCGAAATGTTAGCCCCCACCCGACCTGACGAAAATTAAATCTAAAAAGCCAAATTTAGCATACAGTCTTACAATAGTCTTCCAATCGGCCAGATAGAAATATAGTAACTCCCAACTAGAATCGGCCCATGTATTAAGAAATTTTAATGAAAATGTAGCCCCCCGACCTGCCTCTTAGCCCCCCCCAGGACCGCATGTATAATGAAAGAAACCGAAGGTAGCAAGAATATAGAATTATATTAGTATATAAGTTCATCATCATTGCACCATGATATGGGGTCGTGCTGTTAACTGGGTAGCCAGGGAACCCTTCTGCCTGCTCGCACATATATTCTTCGCATTGTCCTTGGTATCATCATCTAAATGTAAAGTAATCATACATCAATTGTGTTTTACATCATCAGCGTGTTAAAATAAATCTAGAATCTCTAGAAGTAGCCAGTTTCACGCAATGTATGTTGTACGAAGGTGTACCCCCGATCTGAGGTGTAGCCTCCCCCCCGACTAACACATATTTTTACAAGGCCTAAGGATCTGCATGAAATTTTTTGTCGGACATCCCCCACTCATGATTGGTTTGTGAGCATAACATGTTAGTAGGCGCTGTCTCCGTTGCGCTAGAAAAACTTCTGCGACAGGCTTGTTCTAAATTGGTCGATTTTTAACCATAAAAGGGCTCTAGCTGCGCCAATTTTAGGTCGCCAGTCCTCCAAATGGCTTGACCGTGAACCTTTTGGTCCGACTTGCATACAAGTAAACCATGGTTCACATGTCACTGCGTTACCCTACAGAATAATGACTTATTAGGGATTAAAATTTGACCTCCGCGGGTACCCTTTGCGACCCCTGTAGTAGGTTTCAGGTAGCTCATTTTTGCATATATATATTTTGTATATAATATATAACTTCTGCAGTACAATACGCATATACCACTAATACCTGACAGAACATATACGTAACACTACTAGTAAAAAAGTACTATAGCACAAAACCAGCAAATAGAAATAATTCGAGATCTCGAATAACTATATATATCAGCTACCGAACTGACAATAAAAATAAAATATACACCTAATAATACTGCACCTTAGCTACACGCATCAATATAATACAAAAAATACATCTGTATTCATCATTTTACTACGAAATAAAACCAACCAGAGAAAAAGTTCGAAAATTAAGATAAAAATAACCTTGCTTCCGTGAAGGGTACTATAAGGGTAAAAACCATCATTTTGACCTCTGACCTCGAACCATGGGAGAGCCATGCCCCATGGAACCATAGGTCACACAGCAAAACTAACACCGGTAATGAGGTTCCCACGCCCGAAAACCCTGAAGTGAAACTTTTCAGCCGCCCACGACGTTAGAAAATTTTTTTAGTGTTTTGGGTCGAGGAGTCATGGGGGCGCCATACCTCGTACCCAGGGAATAACCGGAACCAGTAACCGGAACCGTCCATTTAAACCGGAACCGGAACCTCATCTTCGAAATTTATATATAGTAAAACAGATGAAGGAAGAAATGAAGGTATAGTGGATTTGAAATGGATTAAAAATAACTTTTACATTAAACTTATTGTATTGCGATGCCATTATTGCTTTTCTGAAACTTTAAAGAGACTGAGGAAGCTAATAATGTTTATTTATTGATCAATATGTCGGTTTTTGGTCACCAAGAGCAAAAATGCCTTCGACTATACACCATTGCGTATACTGCGTCAAATTGAGTGCGTACAACGCGTGGACCGTAGAATACACACTTTCGCTCTGTCTCCAGTCGCCTCCCTTTACTACACATACTTACATGTTCTTTAGGAAATTTGAAATTATTGGTTTATATAGTTCTAAGAGAAAATAATAGAAGGTAATTTTCTGATCTGTGGTCATAGACACAATTTAGGCCAGCGTTGGACAAACAGTGCCCGTCAGTTAGATGATAATGATGATAACTTTCTATCAGAGTGCTATAAATGAGACAAACTGTGATGCTGCTCGCACAGTTTCAATAAATACAGTTCATTGCCAAGAAAGCAGTTTCTGGATGCGTTGCAGATAACGTTGCTTTACTTCAATTTAGACTGATTTACAAAGTTTACAAGCGCACTGGCTCGTGCTTGACGCAATATATGTTAGCGAAGCATACGCTAAGTAACTGTACATAAGCCATACTCTGTTACCGAGTTCTACCGGTTTAATTCGAACATACCCCGCAGACTTTTGAATGTGCAAAATAGCTGCTACTAGCATCGACCTGGCTTTGATTTGTTAACAAACTCTTGCAGGTTATTATGAAAAATTCCTACTGAAATTATGTGTCCTACTTACGTTTCACACAGCAAATTGCTTACTTAATTTTTTTTTGCTTGGCTGTATTGGAGCTTGATCATTGTATAATATATATTACATATGTTTGGATCACAGATGAAAGAAAAAACGTGGAAAATTTCAAACAAAATTTTTAAACCGGAATTCCGGTTCCGTTATGGTTTTTGCCCTTTCTCGGAACAGCAACCGGAACATGATATTCGCCGGAACCGGAACAAGAATTCCGGTTACTCCCTGGACTCGTACTTCAAACATCATAACTCCAGAACCGGAAACTTAATCGAAAATAAAAAAATCAGTATTTATCATTTTCCTAAAATGGGGTAAAATGTTGCAAAAAAACCCACATTTTGACCCCTTACCCCATAACCAGACCTCAAATCAACAAAGCTGAAGACGATAAATCGAATGAGCCCAACATCATGAAAATAGGTGGAGTCGTTCCCGAGTTATGGCCGATCACACACAGACGGAATTTAAAAGGTTTCACCCCTCCAGCACACCATCTCCACTACGTTGCACTACGGTCTGATAAGCGACGATACAGAGTTTAGGATTACTGTAGCGTTGTTAAACCGGCAGCATAATACGTTATTGAGCGGAGCTCAGCGAAGCCGAGCAAAACGTTTTTATTTTCTGTCTGGGAGTAAAAAGGTCAATGTCCGTCCGTTCGTTCGTTCGGTCCGACGGATCTCAAGAACCACTGAACGGATTTAAAAAAACTTTTTTTGTTTGAAAGCCTATCATGTCAAAGTGTGCACCTGATATTTGGGATTAAAAAATTTTGAGTGGTTAATTAGTAATTAGCTAATTAGTTAATTTTATGCAGCTAAAATAGAGAATTTTGCAACATTTGTGTTATTTATTGAAATAGAGTCGTTTCGATTAAACCATTATAGGGTTTTTTGGGTCGAAGAATTCAAATATAATATTTTATATATCAATGATAAAGCCCTATGCAATGTAGTTACAAGAACATAAAATTGAGTACATTCGTAATGCCACAGCCCAAACTCCGATCACAAATGTAGTTCCACTACCGACTAGTATGAAAATATATATGTATGTGTTTGAAATATTTTGTTTAAAATAATATTTTTTGGCTGCGAAGTCTGATGTCCCAGCTGATAATGAGGAAATTAGCAGCAGAGTGTATAGTCGATTAAATTTGTCGTTCCTGCAGACACATTAACAAATTCCTGCCGGACGAAGATGGAAAAGTCCTAATGAAGTTGTTTCTTACTTATTTTTCACAGGGCAATTTGCTGATTTAATCTTTTCGTTTGTTTGCTTGTGTTGGAACTCTGTCATTGTGTATATATAATGTATGTTTGGACCACAGTTGAAGCAAAAATACTGTCAATTTTAAACCGGAATTCCTGTTCCGGTATAGATTTAGCCTTTTGCCGGAACTGCAACCAGAATACGATATTTGCCGGATTCTTAATTCCGGATACTCCCTGGTTTCAAGCGATCGTACGCCGCGTATGGCTCTAGTTATGCTGCTGAGATCGGATTTTTAAGGGGCGGGACAAATTGACCTATTACTGCAACACGTGGAGATTTGCATGGCACAAGCTATTGTAAAACAACAGTCTATGCTATACTATACTAGGCACCCACCTGAAAGCCTTCAGTCACCGTTCTGAAAACATAAAAATTGAACTTTTGCCTACTTTTGGGTTTGACGTTTTAGTCAAAATGGCGCGTTCTACCCTACCCACAAAAGGCAGAAAGGGGCCTATAACGTTAAAGATGACGGTTCAGTTAGTTATGATTCTAAATACAAGCCTTCGTTTTTTTAATCGTTGGAGGAGAAAGGGACTTATGGATTTGATATGTGTTGAAAAGGGCCCCTGGATCGCCATTAATGTATTGCATGCATATTATTGTTAAGATGGCCCTGCAAGTTCAATTTGGTATCTTGAAATAGCCACTGTACGCGAAGATAAGTAGCACGTCCCTGTTTCTCCGGTGAAAGTACCTACATATTTATATATATATGTCTTTTTCAAACTACTTTTATTTACAATAGTTTAGAAAATACTGTAAATTGCAATAAATGTTTGAATTTAATGGGCTGATTACAGTAGTAAATATAAGTATGTAGACGGGAAGTTATAGAGATTGTTAACCTGCGGCGCAAAATTTACGGATTTTTTTAGCAAAATAGGGAAAATTAGATATTTTTTAGCCCACTAGAAAAATATTCACTAATTTTTTGCCGCACAGAAAATTACGTGGTTGGTTGCATCTGAAGGGATGGTGTAGAGACCTACAGGATTTTCGCGCTCTCCCCCGTCAACCCCATAGAAAATCTCTAGCTTTTCCCAGGTCAATCTGCAGCACATCAGAGTAGGTATTTTGAGGTATATATCGTCAAAATTATCGTCCTAACAGAAAACTGAATACATCACAAATTTGACAAAACGCAAAACTATAGCTTATGTCTCTACTGTTCGTGACAGAATATTAATTAAAATGAAGAGCGACCTGTAGATATACGAATTTAGAGGAGGTAACTAATAAATATACAACAAAACCAACGGCATACATTTTGGAAATTTATGAAAAACACGGTGTATATAATGCAATTTAGGTTCCTAAAATTGCTGGAATGCTAAGTTAACATGTCTTTCTTGGTCAATATGGCCGTTGAGGGCTTTGAAGGGTTCTTTTTCCATTTTATGTTCTTCAAACATAATTTTTGATTATGTTATGCTTGAAATAAGTTGACGTCAAGCAAAGACATGACTATAGTTCTGGGCTCTCCATTCGCTGAAAGTTTTGCAATGGGGCATGAACCAGGGTTCCCCCTGATTCCGAACAGCGGGGGTGGCCGATTTTGCCAGGGGGCCATTTTGCCAAGAGAAAAAATGTTAAAAATCTTGTCAGAAACACTGTCAAATAGCTTTTGATAAGGGGAAAAAGCGAATTTGCTATTTTGAAGTAAATTTTGACAAAAATGCGAGATTTTTGACTTCAGAATAGATTTTTAGTATAAATTTTTATCAAATTTTATGTACTTTGGACCGATTGGAAATAAAAAAATAAATTAGCAAGAGGCGGTGAAGCGGCGGGATTCCAAAATTTTGTCAGGGGCATGAACCGGGGGCACCTGTTCTGAACCAGGGGGGACCGAAAAATGTCAGGGGCCAACCATCGCCCCCAATTTGGAGAGCCCAGTAGTTACATAAGCCTCGAGATTTGAGCTTAATCTCAGAGCTAAATTTAATTATTATTTAATACCAGAATTGATTGGCATTTCGTGTAAAGTCGAGCATGCTGCGTCACCAAGATTCGACTGCGGATTACATGGTTATGAGCTACTAACTATTTAGACGCTGTTGCTCGAATCGTTAATCGAACAGATAAAGCATATTTTAAAATACACCAACTGTATCGTACCTCAACTTAAAGCAACGCTGCCCAACGTACTTTGCATTGGCTGCCCAAGGACACTGAAAGACTTATTAAATCGATGTAGTGCTTGATATTACTAGTTGGATTTTGCGACTGTTATTCATTGAAACTAATTTTAATGATTATGTAACATTAACACGGTCTGTGTCTTGTTTAAAGTAGAGGCTTTTGGTGTATTTTTTATTTCAGGTTGTTATCAATTGTGCAATTGTTCGTGGTCTTAAATACAATCAAGCAACGTCGACATTCCATCAATGGCGCGATCACCGTCAAGTCTACGGTCTCAATTTTGCGTCGCCTGAAGACGGTCAGATATTTGCCACTGCCATGCTTCGTGCCATTGAAGTAGTTAATTCGATAGCAGTCCCGCCTGACCCACGTACATTGCAACAACAACCGCAACATCACCAACAGCAACAACAGTTTACTCGTAAGTTATATACGATTTTGGATGAAATTATTGATGTAGTTTTTTTGTTCAACAATTTATTTTAAATGTTTTGCAAAATATTCATAACTGTGTTATATATCAGTTCCAGCATTTCAACTTTTAATTTGGGCTAGGATAACTAATTCTTCTTGGGTTTCAACGAAGGGCGCTCTAGGTATTTCGGCATCTTCTAGGTACCCCCAGTTTCGTCCCAGGTATTTTTTGTCTTCCCCCAGGAATTTTACTGTGTGACTAAAAATAGACTAATTTTTTCAATGCAGCAAAAATTATACAAATATTCCTTTATAGAACTAAAAAATCTTAAAATTTGTGTTATGTGGGGCTAAAAACAGTGTATTTGCCGTTAATTTATAGCGTTTTATCATATGATGTGCATTATCTGGGCTCTCATTCAGGTACTTCGGAGGCGGTTTGGGAACGCCAGTACGCCACCCCTCCACGGTCTGCAGATTGAGTAACATACGTGCGTTTTATGACCGAAGGCGGGTTGACCGAACATAGGTCCAGTTTTTTTGTAGAAACGGGTCGAGCAGAGCTTCCGCTGAGAATGCTTGGGCGAAAATTGTTTCTCGTAACAGAAACATCGGCTCGGTACCACTCATAACCAATAGTCGGGTCTATTTTAGCAACATTTTTTCTATAGCTAAAGTGATGATGTGCTTTTTAGTTGAACGGTAAGAGCTGCGATTCCATTTTCCGAGTCAAAATAGCATAAAACGGGTTTTAGGGGTTGCTTGCCAAACCTGGTCATACGGATAACTGTTTCGCAGCCCGTATCTTTCGAAACAGGCTTTACATCCGTGACAGATGGAGGTAGACCACTACGTGGAGTCAGCTCATTGAGATTAACAAGATTGCTAAACATCATTTTTATGGTACCACTCTCTGGGCCGTTGTTAGTCCGTATTCGTCGACCCCTTGCCTGTTAATATTGATTTTTCAAATGTCTGTATGTAATTGTGTGCTTTTACCTTACAACGAATGTCTTATGTAATCGGACATGCTAAATATGGTGATTAATGTCAATTGGTCATGTTATACCTTTCTGGGATTTCAAGGATATTATGGTCGACGAAGCCGATTTCCAAGATGTAGAACGTCTTCATTTGTTTGGTTATGTATTGCCTCCAGGGCATCAATAACGTTCTGTGTATTGGTTTTTGGTATGCTGATGCTGGCGATTTGTTTATCGATAGTTCAATACGGATTTTATGCTTTTCCAATGGTTTTCAATGGTTTTAGGATCAATGAACACTATTTCTAAAACGTCTGTTTTAATTTGCTTGATCATTTTTGTGTGTAGGGCATCAATAATGGTCTATTTAGCGTTTCATTGTATGATGAATTTGTTATCCGAATCAATTTCTAGGATATAGTCTTCCGATGTTATTGCATTAAGTACAATAATAAAGGTGTATATTGCTTTTTCGGGACTTTCGGGAATTTGAAAGTGTGCTCATTTAGAATCCAGCATGGCTCTATCATGTGTTTTCAGTGGTTTTCGCGGTGTTTACAGTCGATCGTCATCGAACCCGATTTACCGAAAAAATGTAGTATTTGTCGCTTATTTGTTTATGCGTTTTCTGTGCTTTCAGATAAGCTATTGGTAATTCGTAAGCAAGGGTGAAACGGATTGAGTGCGGTTTTAATTTTGAAGTTATAATTTTGTTTAATCACCTGTAACTGGCTATGTTTGATGCATATACCACCCTAAAACCTCTTGAACTCTGGGCCTATTGAAAATCCTAAAACCTAGCCGACCTAAACCCATCGAAAACAAGTGACAACGCACCAAGTATTTGTGCTGATCTCTAATAACCAAACCATCGTATTTAGCCTACCAGGAAACCTATATAGACAAGTCTTGATGACTTGTACGCAATGCGTAACCAAGTAACTGAAGATAGACTGGCCTGTCCACACTGGGGAGGGTCATGGCGGGACCCCCACTTTCCAAGTCCCCCATATTCTTGAAGATCTTACACCATGTCGGCCGCAACCCCCATGTTCAACTAAATCCAAAAAATTTACTTTCTCAAAATTTATTTTTTTGTATGCAAAATGTTTTTTAAAAATTAATTACCACTATTTCTAATGCTAATACGTTTTATATCTTGACAATACATGCACGACAGTAAAACTACATGAAAATATGGAAATATTTAGTATTTTTAAGCAAAATTTATCTCTCCAGTTTGAAATTTCCCTCGGGAATGAACATGGACCCACCAATTTTTTGGAGGGACGTGGATAGGCCCTTACTGTATTCCGAAAATTCCTTACTGTATTCCTTCATAAATACCTATATATAAACCATTCTTGATGCCCTACACACAATATATAATCGGACAAATGAAAACACACTAGATTTTGGAAATTGGATTCGTCCATAGTAAAATCCTGGAAATTCAAGTAGATGTATAATCAGAACGTAGTGGAGATTGTGTGTTGCAGGGGTGAAATCTTTTAAATTCCGGCTGTGTGTGTGTGATTGGCCATAACTCGGGAACTACTTAATCGATTATTCATGATCTTGGGCTCATTGGAACGCCGTCATGCAAAATTCCTAATTTTTTCTGTTAGTTTCTGATAGCATGCACTTGGGGGTTTTGGGGCATAGGAAATTTATTGCCGGTGCTAGTTTTGTTCTAACTTGTGCGGTATTGTGTGATATCCACATATAGCATATCGACGTATGCTGTCGCAAACAGCATTCTAGCTAGTATTAGTATGGTATGTAGCTAGTCAAAAATAGAAAATAACGAGTTCATAAGCCCGGTCGACCATGCCACTTGAACTTACAATTAAATTTTATTATTAATTTCAAACGTTTTAGACCGTTTTTCAAGCATCAGTTCGAGTTTTGATCAAGAATTAGTCATTGTTATTTTTTAATTGATCGAGCGAGCGGAGTTTCCACTGACGACACTACGGGGAAAACTGCGAAAATTTTGTCTGAATGCTGCGTGTTTTTACCTTACAATGAGTGCCTATCAAGCACATGGATACGAAGGTTTCGCTGTCTAATGCCATATTGATTATATTATACTTTTCTTTGGGTTTCAAAGGTTTTCTGGTCGACGAACGCCGTTTCCAAAAGGCAGTGCGTTTTCATATGTTTGGGTTGGGTTTAGGGTAAATGAACCCAATTTGCATAATATAGTCTCTCTTCAGGTGTTTGGTTACGTACTGCGTTAAGGTCTTCAAAGGTTTTCTGGTCGACGAACGCCGTTTCCAAAAGGCAGTGCGTTTTCATATGTTTGGGTTGGGTTTAGGGTAAATGAACCCAATTTGCATAATATAGTCTCTCTTCAGGTGTTTGGTTACGTACTGCGTTAAGGTCATCAATAATTGTCTATATAGGTTTTCCGGCAGGCTGAATACGATGGTTTGGTTATGGGCGAGTATCTCATGGCTTTTCAGACATTTTCATTGGGCTTAGGGTTAATGAACCCGATTTCCAGTAAATAGTTGGTCTTCAGTAATTTGGCAGATACATGACATCAAAAATATTGTATATAGAGGTTTACGGGTATGCTGAATGCAATGATTTGGTCATCTAGAGTCCAGCATGTATATTTCATATCTTTTCATGGGTTGCCAATGGGTATAGGGTCAAAGAACTAGATTTCCAGAATATAGTCTCGCTTCGGTTGTTTGGTTACGTATTGGGTACAAGTAAGAAAGAATTATCCATATAGGTTTTCCGGCAAGCAGAAATCGCTAGTTTGGTTATCTAGAGACCAACAAAATGATTTTGTACCTTTCAGATGTTTTCAATCGGTCTATGGTCAATGAGTTTTAAATTGTTAAAATTTTACTTTTGTCATAGTGGACGTCATGCGACTCGGCTCGTTGAGGTAAATGAAATAGTTTAAAAATGAGCCTGATCAAAAGAATCATTCAAAAGTTATTTTATTTTTTAAATGTTTGAAGATATTTAATTGTGATGTGCCGTACTTATTTCAGACAAAAAATCAAGTTTTCATTTTTTAAATTTAGTCATGTTGGATGTCATTCCACTCGGCTGACTGAGAAAAATCAAATGGTATAAAAATTCACACTGATGATGTTGACCGTTCAAAAGTTACAGGGAAAACGGGATTAAGCCACTATAAAAATGGTATAAAGTTAGAACAACCGCAAATAACAAAAACGTCAAAACACGGTAGGAGCAAATACTTATTTCACTAGTATAGATGTTAGTGTTGTTGTTGTGCCACGTGTATCTCCTTTCAATGTATTGTCAGGTTTCTTCTAGAACATTGTGTAGGGACGTTTGACAGTTAAATTGATATTTAACTGTGAGTCCAAGCTAATCTTAATTAAGGAATAAAACATTCCCTGTGGGAAACTAGGAATAATACGCGGAGAATAGGAGCTTGACTTGGCCATTTTAAAAAGGTCGTGCCGCATTGACTTGTATGTATTGTAATGTTGCATGTATATACATGTGTTTTTCAACATTTTCTTGTTTTATGATAGTAATTGCGATTACCCCGGGGTCGACAAGCTATTATGTTTGCTACTATTATTTATGCGCTGGATTCATAGTGTATGGTTCTGCAATAAATAATAATGTTTCAAATACACTCCTACATGTTTTCTCTGGACAAACGGGGTGTTTTGAAATATCGTTTTATTTTGGTAGATGTGTCGCAAGATGTTATTTATGTCATCGTGTCTGACGTATGTTATACAGATTTACCTTGCGTACGACTTTGTTTCGGTCACAAAAACAATGTCCTTTTGTCAAGGGAACCAAAATAATGTACGACATACGGCTTATTTTCTGCTGTGGGCGGAAGCGGAAAAAAGTGCTAAATGGCGGCGACAGAATTGTGCAAACCTATGTTATAAATGTAAGAATCGCAGTTTTAGCCGAGAATAAGCACTCTTCAACAATAATAATGTACTAATAGTATTTTCTGCGCTTCTTTCGAAAACTTAGCTGTTATATTTAGCAAGATAGTTTTAAAAATTATCATTTGATATATAGCATAACAAAAATTATATTTGAAGATTCATTTTACCCAGTAGGTCCCCTAAAACTTGCCTTATTTCATGCATACAGTGTTAATATCATTGCTTTTATTGTATTTAGCAACCTCGTCAACCTATAGACACGTTCGATTAACCTATATACATACATCCATATGGAAAAGTAGCGAAAACACAACCAACATGGTGTTAAAACATTAACGTTTTTAACGAGTTAAATAACCGTATAATTTCATATTTTAACCTAACAAGCAAAAACTTTGCTTTGTAAAAATTTTCACTTTTTTATGTATCTTTTATACTTTGGCTTACAGTTCGAAAACGGCAGCTCTGACAAAATATGTATAATAATAATAAAGTTGTAGCTCTCGATGAGAGGATTTTTTGACTCCCGTTTTTGCATGCGAAGCGTCTATCTTTATTTAGGTCGCGAACGATGGCCTAATTTCAAAAATGTGACCCTTTTTGAGGCCTAATTGGCCCGGAAAACGTGGACGGCGGGTTTGGCGTCTAAGGAAAGAGCGCAAATAGATTGAAACAGTTTTAAGTGCACTGAAACAGTTTTAAATGCACAGAAAGCAATTATTGTACAGACAGTTCTAAATGCAGCGAAACAAACAACAAACATATGTTTTACAATCGGGAATTTTGTATGAAACCATTGAAAACCACAGAAAAGGGTTTGAAATATTCATGTTGGCCTTTAAATATGTATTCGTGTCGTATTCAGCGTAGCGAAAAACATATAATATATTATGCTACACAGATATACAAAGGACGTGAAATAGCAAGGGTTTGGCGTCTAAGGAAAGAGCGCAAATAGATTGAAACAGTTTTAAGTGCACTGAAACAGTTTTAAATGCACAGAAAGCAATTATTGTACAGATAGTTCTAAATGCAGCGAAACAAACAACAAACATATGTTTTACAATCGGGAATTTTGTATGAAACCATTGAAAACCACAGAAAAGGGTTTGAAATATTCATGTTGGCCTTTAAATATGTATTCGTGTCGTATTCAGCGTAGCGAAAAACATAATATATTATGCTACACAGATATACAAAGGACGTGAAACAGCAACTTCGATTCCTACAAAAATTAATCGGAATTCCATTCCTCCCAGAACCACTCTTAATGCCTTGCGCGCAATATATAACCAAACACGGAAGGCAGACTATATTGTGGAAATCTGTCCATTAACTCATTGAAAACCTATGAAAAGGCATGAAATAACTGGGTTATACTCAATATAATTGTATTCAGCGTATAGAAATTTCTATATATAAACCATTCTAGATGCCCAGCACGCATTACATAACCGAATAATTAATGAAAACACACATTTTGGAAATGGTGTTCGTCGATCGAGGAACCCCTGAAACTCCTAAAAAGGTATATGGTCAAGCTGGACTCTCGATTAAAAAACTACCATATTCAGCATGATTGACAACCAACCTTAAACACATGAAACGACAAATACAAAACCTTGCCGATATTTGAAAATACATATTTTTCGCAATACGTAGAGCAACGAACCATATTCGGACCCATAGAGGCTCAGCGGGTACGATTGTAGCCGTGGATTGAATATGGCGCTGTTCAGTAAAGCTATAGGTCTCGTTGAGCTGATTCTGGGTATGGGCTTCGGAAAACTTATAGCCGTGTGGCCAGATTGGGCAAAACTTTAAAACGTTAAACGTTTAAAACAGCTTTTGGGCATTTTGGAATGAAAGATGGGCTCGGAACTCTTACTGTTCAGCTAAAGTCACATATTCATCACTTTTCGTATCGAATGAAAAATACGACGATGAGTTATAAGTCACACCTCTGACAAATGTTTACGATCGTTCAACTAGCGCAGTATTGAAAATTCTGCTCGCCTCATTAGCTCCGTTACAATGAAACCACGCTCGTTCTGTTTGATCCTCGTTTGCAAGATACTAGTTCATGTTCAATAGTTAATACACAATCTGTTCAGCTTTATCTACAACCCGATTTTTAAAATGTAGCTGGTCTTCGTTTGCATGATTATAGGAAACAGAGCGACTGGAGTTTTCATTGAGGGCGCTACTTAGGGAAAATCGTGAAAATTTGTATTTTATGTCTTTCTGCCACTGACTTATAACCCACGTTCCATATGATGGATTTCGCTAATTTTTTTGTTCTATTGCAAAAAATGACTATGTGCTCTTTAGTTGAAGGCGGACAACTGCGAACCCATCGTCAGAGTCAAAGATAGTAAAAAATTGATTTTAAGGATCTTACCCGTCTTTATCTGGTCATACCAATTTTTCGCACTTATATCTCGCGACACATGCTTCGCATCGAAAAATGCCACCATAGAGGCCACCATGCACATCACCGCATTAATATATATATAACTTTACTTACTGGGACCTTTTGTGAGGATACTTCCTCGTTTGTTGTGGCCTCGGATATGGTTCGTCGATCCTTTTCCAGTAGAGTCCAGCTTGATTATATTATACCTTTTCATGGGGTTTCAAGAGTTTAGGTCGACGACCCCGATTTCCAAAATGTGTGTTTTCATTAATTATTGTTTGGTTATGCACTGCCG
This sequence comes from Trileptium ribeirensis, assembly GCA_030248225.1. Taxonomy (NCBI): domain Eukaryota; kingdom Metazoa; phylum Nematoda; class Enoplea; order Enoplida; family Thoracostomopsidae; genus Trileptium; species Trileptium ribeirensis. The sequence goes on from JASANE010007858.1 coordinate 24,670, forward strand.
ATTGCAATGATTTGGTACTAAAGTGTATATAGCACGTGTACTTAATGCATTTTCAGTGGGTTAAGTTAAAGGATTAATGAATCAGATTGGAGTGAAAGGATTTCCAGGATATAGACGTAGCGTGTTCACAGCCTTTCAAAATTTGGGGGAATAAATTTAGCTTAAAAATGCTAAATATTTCCATATTTTCATGTAGTTTTACTATCGTACACGAAATGTCAGGCTTTAAAACGCCGTTTTAGCATTTATTTGAAAACATTTTTCAAACAGAAAGCATAAATTCAGAGACATAAATTTTTTGGGGTTTTGTTGAACATGGTGGTTTCGGCCTAGTGGGGGCGAACCTGTTGAAAAGCTCGCGAACATGGGGGATTTGGATCAGGTGGGTTCACAGCCTTTCAAAATTTGGGGGAATAAATTTAGCTTAAAAATGCTAAATATTTCCATATTTTCATGTAGTTTTACTATCGTACACGAAATGTCAGGCTTTAAAACGCCGTTTTAGCATTTATTTGAAAACATTTTTCAAACAGAAAGCATAAATTCAGAGACATAAATTTTTTGGGGTTTTGTTGAACATGGTGGTTTCGGCCTAGTGGAGGCGAACCTGTTGAAAATCTCGCGAACATGGGGGATTTGGATCAGGTGGGGGTTTCCCACTGTGGACAGTTGTTTGGTTACGTATTGCATACAGGGCATCAAGAATGGTCTATATATTCGTTTTTCTGTACCTGAACGCTTCCATGGATCGCACTTTGATATTTTTCGATAAATTATCGACAAGTCTGGCGAAAGGAACTCGATGGAGCCTCATTAGAATGAAGCATGTGAGATTGAAATAGACAGAAACAGAATTACATATCGGAATTGAATCTATGGCTGTGCAGCAGACGTTTGAAGGATGAAACATTTTGGGTGGTAACGATGAAATTAGTGAATTCGTCGCTTTAACTACCCGGTGGATGAAAAGCTTGACGAAAATCGTGACATGGTGTATCTTGTATGTGCAGTTTCAAACTGTGACATGTTGAACCGGCCTGTCCACATTGGGGGGACCCCCTACTTTCCAAATCCCCTCGTGTTCGTGAGATTTTCCCCCATGTTCGCCCCCCCCCCCACTCGGCCGAAACCCCCATGTTCAACTAATTCCAAAATTTGTTTTATGTCCGAAAATTTATGTTTTTGTTTGCAAATTGTTTTTTAAACTACATTAATTACCACTATGTATAATGCTAAAATAATCATTTTTAGCTTGAAAATACGTTCATGGTAGTAAAAATGCATGAAAATATGGAAATATTTTATATTTTTAAGCAAAATTTATCCCCCCACTTTTAATTTTCTCCCGAGAATGAATATGGGGTCCCCGCGAACTGCCCTCCACCTACTATTCGGAGTGCTGTGGACAGGCCATCTGAATACTATGGATCGGTTATCTAGATACCAGCAAGTGTATTTCATGATTTTCAGAGGTTTTGAGGGGGTTTAGGGTCAATGTACCTGTTTTCCAGGATATAGCATGTATTTTAGTTTGGTTATGTACGGCGTGAAGGGCATCAAGAATTGTATATATATGTAGATTTTTCAGTAGGCTGAATACAATGATTTGATTGTATAGTTCGACGACGTTTTTGGTTTTTCAATGTGTTCGGGATTACAGAAGCTCTATGGTGGTATATACATCATACATAACCTGTTACAGTTGATTATTCAGAATGATAGCCTCCTATGCGATTTTCAATAGCTTTAGGGCTCGACGAACCTTATTTTTATAATGTGGTCTGTCTTTATTCGTGTGGTTATGTATTGCGTGCAGGACATGAAGAATGCTTGGTTATCTAGCGACCGGCACGCATATTTTATACCTCTTCCGTGGGTTTAAGATCAATGAATTAGATTTCTAGCATGTAATCTGTCTTTATTCGTTTAATTACATGTTGCGTGCGTTGTACCAGGAATGATCTATACACGCTGAATAAGATGTCTGGAGTCCAGCTTAGCTCTATTATTGTTTTCAGGGATTTCGTATAACAAGATATAGATGTAACCACGGTCGTTCTTCTTCATCCTCACTTGCGAGATGCTAGTTTGATTTATTAAGCTTTATCTAAATTCGTGACGCGGTACACTTCAAACTAATAGCGGTCGGGAGCGATCTGGTTGCATTACTAATGCAATATTGTGTAGTTATTTAAGCGTCCCAAAATCGAGCTTGTAGTGGTGCGTCGTCTGCAGTCCCGGTTGGTCACCAAAATGGCCACCACAGTCAGCAACAGCTATTGGCTCAAGCTGGAGCCGTGGTAGCTCCAACGACAAGCTCACAGCATCCGCAGCCGCTTAGTCAGCAACAACCAAGCAGCCGTTCATCGGCGTCGTCGGGCTCCATCGAAGAAGATCCAACTTCGGCTGCTGGCGCCGGTGATGGACAGCAACATAATAATATGCAGAAGTGAGTCTAGCGGCATGTACTATTATACTGATTTAGAATTGATGAAGATGTGATACATTGGACGTTGTAGTATCAGATGTATATGTGAATTCTGAGTGTAGTGAGTGAAACGAGCGAAGCCATGAATTCTTACAATCCCGATAGTGGTGAAATTTGACAATACTTTTTATTGGGTTTTTAGGTTGACACGCATAACTGGCCTTTCATAGCCCTACGAACAGTGTGGGTGGGTAAACTTTTATTGGATTTTTAGGTGTACACGCATGAGATATAAAATTTTTTGGATTTAAGTGAATATAGGGGTTCCGGCCGAGCGGAGGGTGGCACGTTGGAAATCTCACGAACTTATGGGGGTCCTCCCAGTGTTGACAGGTCAGCATAACTCAAATTCGGCTGGGGATTGATTCGTAGGGTAGCTCCTTTAAAAGCGTGCAATGTCTATATATGTTCTTTATTTAGGTGCGAAGCCCCATTCCAACAACTTCCCCCGAAAAGCTGGCCAAATAGCTGAGCCCCGAAAAATCACGTTATTTATTGTATTTTTCCAACCGGTGCAGATATTTGAGTGAAATTGGGCTCATTTTGTAATATAAAAACCACTATAAGGCTCTATATATTGTTTTGCTACGCGGTTTTCTTAGGAGTTAGGATATAGGATTTGGGTCAAAACAAGTTTGGCTCTCGCCAGATGCTCCCAGTCCCCCATGTACATGCACGCTTAAAAATTTTTTCTTATGGAGCCAAAAAATTTAATTTTTTTCCTTATACAAGGTGTCGGTCCTGAAATGACATATATTTCAGAATTTGTGGCAGTTTTTATCGGCCACTCGGTTTAACTGGCGGTCCCCCAGCAACTCGGGGATCTCTTTCAGATATTTTAAGCTGCCCAAGTTCCGAGTGTGATCAATTATTTTGTTTGTATAGAGAAGCCAGAAAATTGTTCGAAACGTGCTCCGGTGGTGTTTGAGAATAAATAATTTTGTTCTATTTCAGTTCAATATTCGCTCGTGCGAAATGCAACAGTCATTTATGGCAAGTATATACTGTGCCTACAGTTTTGATTTCAATATGTTATTGTAGTCCTGCCACTCCTGTCCGACTGGATGATTGCAACTACTACCAGTGTTTTTATTGTGTACCTACAACTTGTGTTTTTATTTTTAAGTGCAGCGCTTTTAGATTGGCAGAAAATGTTTTTTGCATCTTGCTTTAGGTTGCGTTCATCATTGTATTAGACAAAATTTTCATCATAAAACCTTGAAATAATTTTGGGCTGGGGTAGTCTCAGTTTTTCGAAGACTTTTTACTGGCCATAATGAGTTGTGATCATTTGTAACACGAAAATTCTTTTACGCAACGAACTTCACTGAATGAGCAAAAACTTACGAATATGTGTATATCTTTAAATTTAGTATTCAAAGTTCATTTTGCAATAAAAATTCGGCGTGTGTTCTTGTAAATTTTGCTAATTTTTTTGTAATTTTTGGTATGCTATGATGATAATGCGTTACAGTTTGACAGAGCTAAAGAATTATCTGTCTATTCGTATGCACTAATGCAGTTCCAAGCACTAACAAACGTTTTGCTAACTTAACTTCGTATACTATAATAACTAGTAATCAATTTTAGAGATTATGCTCGGCATCAACGAAAGTCTTCCCAGAACCAGCAAAGCTTAGCACAAAGTAAGTGCTGACTTTCGATACTACAATGTTTAGTTTGCTGCATGCTTGTGAAAGTATTGGTTGCACTACCGTACTCGGCGGTTTGAAAACTTATAATAGAAATATCACAGGGTTCGTGTGGAGAATTCACAAATCCAAATTCCAATGATAAGCGTATTTGATTAAAGACATTTAGTGCTACTAGCTGCATCTTGTTTTGGGGGAAATAATTATTTTGTAAAATCGTTGGTTAAATGCGCCTGCGACTTAACGCTTGATCTGGCAGTCGACTTATTCGATGTTATACATACATACATGTTGTGTATGAGTGTACATAATCTGAGTATTATAAATACTACATTATAACTATATTATACTTACTATATTAATATAATGTACTGTATATATTATGAGTTTGATGTTTCGAGGTTTTAGTACATATTTTACTTAATTTGGGCGCCAAAGTTGTCGTTATGGTCTGCATGACAGCATACAATTCCGTCGTACTACCGTGATACCGAACTTTTATTATAGCTTAATGTTGCTTTTTGTACGTTTCAATGTAATAGTCGTTTATTTTATTTTTAGGTAATCTTATCTATTCTACAGTTAATTCGTCGCAACTATATTCGCAACATGACCCTAATATCGCCGTGTATGGTACATACGGTTCTGTAACGCCAGCTTCTCCAGGTCCAGTGTTACAGCACGGTAATAATAACTCGAACGTTAACAATATGTCACGTCGTAACCACGGATTGAGTCTTCAAGTTCAGCATCATTCTGGTGATGTTCCTGAAGGACATTTGGGGGTGTCGGTGAATGGTGCGATTGCTAATAACAATAATAGCATTGTTCAAATGCCACCGTTGCAGCAGCAACAGTCGAATCAGTACTCGCAGCCAACTGGAGTTTCAGTATTTGAGCCATCTCGAGCTGCGCCACCGCCCCCACCTCCCGGACCGCCTCCACCGCCAATGGTTTGTCCTCCTCCAGCGCCGCCACCTCCACCTCCGATAAGGCTTCCGTCAACAAGAACCAATGCACATCAACAACACCAAGCACAGTCACCGTCGCTACATCATCTACATAGCGCTCCTACGCTTAGCGCTTCAGCCGACGCAGGACCGTTTAGTGCACCAAATTTTGCACAAGCTCTAGCCAACGCCAAACTGCGGAAGACAGTTAAAGTACGTTTAACTTTTCCTCATAATGGTCCCACTTTATTGAAACTTAGGCGGCGGTCGCCATAGGAACTAGTTTTCGATCGTTAGCTAGTACTGATGTGTTAGCATCGCGGTTTGTATCAGGTTGTCTTTAGTCATGACGCCATCGTCGGTTGACTGAGAAACTTCTTGCGCCATATTGAAGTACGGTTTTTTCATTCGTCTTGGTGAATGTGTGACCAATGCCTGCGATTTTATGATTTTCAGTGGCAACACGGAGTAGTTCATTTTGGGTGTTGTGAAGTGGGTCCCAGCTCGACTTGCTAGCTATGGGGCTTTTGAAAATTTGCAATATTGTAACGACCATAGCTTCCTCAGATATCACACAATTATTGTGTAAAATATTGTTTTTGTCCGTCTGTAACACGTATAACTTTTCATTAAAGTGACGGAATTGTACTCGACGCGCTATAGAATCTAGTTATGCACCTAGTTTTGTTTTCGAAATCGATATGTTTTAGGACTAACTCCTATGATTTCCTACCCATATTGTAACAAACCCTGCGCAAATTTGTTTATTTTTTGGACAATTGGAATCACCAACGTTGTATGTTATACCTCTTGCTAGAGGAATAGGTTCAGAAAAGCTACAACTCCACTCACACTCATCGAGAGCTACAACCGTCAGTTAGGTGTCTTTGTCACAGCAGCCGTTTTCAAGCTGTGTGCCGAAATTTGAAAATACCCAAACAATGAAATCTCCAAAATTTTGACAAATCTTTTCTGGCCTGTTGTGAGTGTACGATGGGTTTATAAAGTTAATATACTGGTTTCATTGTGTTATTATCATATTGAACAATGTTGGTACCCACTGGGATGTTACAGGGTGTTAAAATCATTGTATGTGAGATTTTTCAATTTAGGTTGGTGGAATTGCTGAATACGATAAAAGCAGTTGTATATGAGTGATATCAATCAAAAAATGAGTGGGGCAAGCGCTAGGAGCCTGAACGTGAAAAAATAGCGCTTTAAATAACTTGGAAATTTGTAATATATATATATATATATACGTTTTTGTCACTGAAGGAAGAATAATGGTTTCTATGGCTTTGTTGTGTGACGGAAATGGTCTCGGCGTTGCAATTAATTGATTACCGATGTATTATTTTTATTCCGGATAGTAAAGGGATCGATTGCAATAGCCAGCGCCGTACGCAAAGCGCTCGCTTGCTTCCCCTCGCTGCCCGGGTAAGTGGTTTGTCATTGTATAAGTTACTGAAAATTGAAAATAGCTGCCACCTAAATTTTGTTTGACATGTCATCAACTTATACGTGACTTTATAATTTTGCATGTGTGGTGCAGTATATAGATTATTATGTTACCTTGTCGCTACTAGGGAGAAGATGGGCGCGCAATTGGTGGTGGCATTGCTGGCGGTGGTGAGACAAGCAATTCTGGGGACCCAACCGGCTGTGGAAGTGGTGGCCTGTCTGCCCAAAAGTTTGGATCGGCGCCAATGATGAATATGATGTCAGAAATGGCGGCAACGCTTGCCAGGAGGTTAGGTTTCTATTTAGTAGGGCAAAATAGCGCAGAAGAACATCGCTTGAAATTCCGTTAAGTGACTATGATTGTGATTTAGTTTCGTTCTATTGCCAGTTATTATTGATTGATAATAATTGTTTAAGTTGTATTTTATTGAAGTATTAGTGGTACTATGTCAGCATATTTTGGCTATGTATTACATTTATCTTTATAAATGCAAAGCAACTATTTTTATATTATTCATACGTCTAATTTTGTATTAAATAACTTGTCAAATAATATTAGCCTGCAACCGCCTTCGCACTGTATTCTTCAATTTTTACCGTTTCTAGTCGACTACATTTAGCACCATTCCTGACAGCACACGTAAATACCTTTTGTAACAACGGCAGTAGCGATTGTGGTAGTTTAATTATATTCAGTCCTCATAAGCACCATGGTTACCATTCAGTCGCAAGGATAATATCAAATATTCAAGCACAATTTAGGTAAATTAAGATTGACAGATTGTAATGACTATTATAGAAGTGTTAGTTATCATAGAGTCTTGTAAAGTTTGATTTCTCTAAATTTTTACTTTTAAACCCATGAAAATAAGTGGTTTTCGGGCGCTAGGGATACCTTACTCGGTTAACTTTCGTCGTCTGCAATTATTTAGCCGTGACAATATTTCAGAAGAGCTCAACAGCAAAGTGGCGACAACGAATCAAACGACAAGAATAATGACGCAAATAACTGTGGTAACTATAATGTGTTTCTGAACCTTATGGACGGTCTTAAATCTTTATTGCAATAATTCTCGGATTTGCTGCTGGCCTGTCCACAGCCTTCTGAAAAGTGGGGGGCCTGCTCATGTTCATTCTCGGAGAAAGTTGGGGATGATAAATTTTGCTTAAAATGCTAAACAATTAAGTATTTTTATGTACTTATGGTCATACAAGTATATTCAAGCTATGAAACGATGTTTTAGCATTATAAATAGCGGTAATAAATGTTTAAAAACATTTTGCATACAGAAAACATAATTTTTGAGACTTTAAGAAATTCGGAATTTATTTGAACATGGAGATTTCGACCGAGTGGGGGTGGACATGGGGAAAATCCTCAAGAGCACAGGGGATATACAGCGTGAGGCCAGAAGGAGTATAGTGCGTCTCATATATGGGTGCAGAAATATAAAATTTATTTTGTTCGCATATATCTGACATGTTTCCTCAACATAAATGAAAATCTATCGCTAAATTTTGTTGTTTAACGGGCGATTGTCTATTTGTAATAATAACTGGTTAAGTATATACTTCCGACAATCTACGCAGCTATATGTAAACTTTGAGTAAGTAATTACTTAATTTCAATATTATGATCTTTCTATACACGATACCACTAAATAAAAATGCTTAAATTTCGCACGGAATGTTGAGTGTTTGTTAAAAATAATATATTCTGTGCGATTGTTCTTGGAGAGATTGCATTTGTATATCGTTAATCGAATCGTGACTTCATGTTTTAACCCAGATCACTGTATTTTTCAGAGCCTAAAAAACTCTGGGATAGTAACAAAGGCAGCACGAAAACAATAATTACAGGAACAGACTCTCCGAAATCGCATCGAAAGTAATTATTATTTATTATTATGATAATTCTCTCACGACATTGCAGTTTTCAGTGGTGACCTATTTTTATGCTGGTCAAAAAATTAATATGTATGTGTTTGCGCATTCCATGTTTGGGGCTTATAGCTTTTATAGCGGTCTGCATTGATAATGACGTAACGTTTTTGTATGCATAGAATAATTAGGTAGGGAGGAACTAGCATTATTTAAGGATTTCTGCGCTGTCCTAACCTATTTGATTGCCTGTATATTTTGAAATGGACTTATAGCAGTGTTACATACGCTGGATTGAAGCATGCGTTGTTTTTCTACATCATACTTTTTCAGTTTGGAGTACACCAAATCTTGTATGTTTAACTGTTCGATTCCAGTTATTTGTTGTTTCATATGCTGTATTGCACAAATATACCGCGTAGCAAGTCGTTACGACAATTTTTAGTTTGAGAATGCTGACGCCGTAAATTATGTTGTAAGCACTGTGTCTATAGTTATATGTACGTAAATATCAGAAAAAAATGATTTCGGCCGAAGAGAAAGACAGCATTTTGATAAAGTTTGTTATAATGTGTATTATAGTGACTGTGTGTAAGTGTAACTGTGAGGTTATTGTTGAGACGCGATCGTGTGTAACTATCTGCGAATAGATCTATCCTTTTCTAGTCATTGTGATTGAAAACAGCGCTAGATGATGGTTAAGTTGGCTTACACTTTATCTACCAAGGCGTGCGATAATGATTCAGGATGTGGGTAAGCGCAGAGCGGCAAATATTGGGTCGAAATTAGTGTAGTATTAGGTCTGTATCTGCTGGTATTTTTGTAAACTCTTCTCTTCCAACTTAATTCTTAATGTAACTTTATTTTGTTTTTAATTTGGTATGCATATTTACATAATGGTATATGATATTTGAATGAATAAGTTTGCAGTTATGTACTGTCAGAATTAACTTTATTTTTCTCGTTTTCGTGGTTATCAGGTCCTATAAAACTGCTTCATTTTTCAGGGTTCCAAGTGGTTCTTCGATCATATCTCAGGAAGAATCTCAAGCTGCGGCGACAGCTTTGACGCCCGGTGGCTCAGGCAGTGTTTCACTTCAACATCGGGGTTCGCTTCCAAATGGTTCGATCTCACAGGTGCGTATATACGACTCTTCAGTGAGTGCTTCAGTGCTTAGAGCAAACTGTTTTATCTTGCTATATCTAGCAGGCTCACAAAAAGAATGAAAATACTTACTATAACGTTGTATAAAATATAAATAAGCAATACATTGCTAATGTCTCATAATATATTTGTTAGCACTACAGCTTATTGCCGGTACAACCTTACAGTACTTGCCAAAATGTCCGCAGAATTTCGAGTGATCGAACAGCGAACAACAATTGAACAAAATTACCTACTTGGGAATAAGCCTTTAACATTTTTGGAACAGTTCAAACAGCTGTCGACCAAATTAGGAATGAACAACAAATTTTTGCGAACACTTTCGAGCAAAATTCGAGCGTTCACTGAACCATCGTCGAGATAAAATCAAACTAACTGCACTTATTTCTGTGGAGTATTGTATAAACTTCTTATGGTAAATAAAAAATATATTGCAGTATATTATTCGTTCCGTTGTTAACACCAATCTAAACGTTGACGTTGAAACTACACTATTTCATATATTGATAACTATTTTTTCACCGAAGCAACGTTGAAATTATCGGTTGCTTTTGTACTTACTATACAAGTGTGTCCATGATTAAAGTGAGCATAAATTAGTTTGAAAAATTATATACAGTTAGTTATGCTTTGTTGGTTATAATTATTTATTCACTTCTGTTTTAGAACTGTTCTCATTTCTCAACAGCCAACCCACCCAGTGGAAGCACACCCATTTTAACAGGTGGGCCGTCGGCAGGCAATGGCAACAATAATATTTCGGCAAACGGAAACAGCAGCTCTCTGAATGGCTCTAATCCTGAGCTCACCGTAATTGTAACAGTCGATTTGCTAGAACGGTGGAAACATGATATACTAAGCGACGTTCGCCGTGAATTAAATAAGGCTAAATTGGAAATTGTTGACGGTACGTCGTTGTTTAATTAGTAGCTTCTAATCCATTCCCGCTACCATACACTTTTTGAAAAGTATCTAGGGTTGAACTAATCGGGGCTCCAGGTCAAATCAACAGTAGCATGAGGTGCAATTCGCTTCCCACCAGCTAGAAATCAAGAGATTTAGCTTAACAAACCGCGTACATAAACTGCGGCAAACATATATTTATCTGAGTCTTTCCACAGAAGGGAAAGCTGAGATCACATAATGGGGAAGTCATCTGTCTTGACCTTAAACTATCGTCTTAATTTTGCTGTTGTACTGTTTAGATGATAAATTAATTTGGTACAGTATGACACTTCGCCGCATGTATCTTCAATTCTTGCATACCTATATGGCAGGGAATAACGGGAACCAGCAACCGGAACTGTCCGTTTAAGTTGCTTTCCTAATCGGAACCTGGTTATCGAAACTTAGATATTGTAAAACAGATGATGGACGAAATGAAGACACTGTTTATTTAAAATGTATTTAAAACACTTTTACATTAAACTTAATGTATTGCGATGACATTATTGCCTCTATGAGATTTTATGATGCTGAGGAAGCTAAAATATTTATTTGTCGATTAAGATGTCGGTTTTTTGGAATCCCAACGGAAAAATGCCTTCCGCTGTAGAGGCTTGCATAAACTGTATGAAACAGAATGTTTTTGTAATTTATGGAACGTAGTCTAGATAATTGTGCACTGTCTCCAATCACATGTCTTTACTATACATAAGTTCGTTATATTTTATTCCGTAAGAAAGTTGAAATTGTTACTTTATGTGGTTCTAATTAAAATAAAAAGGTATACTATAATTTTCTGATCGTTGGCCAGAAGCATTATTCAGGCTAGCGTTGGGCAACCAGTGCCCCTCAGTTAAATTATGATTTTGCAGATATGATATTTTACTCCAATGTAGACTGATTACAAAATTTACGAGCGGATGCTTCAGGCAATTTATATTAGCCAAACTGATAGCTAAGTACTTCAATAATCCATACTCTGTTATGTATATCAAATTGGACCGATTCAGTTCTTTCCTTCTCTGAGGAAACGATAAGACTAAAACTAAATCGTTGGCAAAAAAATTTCGCTCATTTAAGCTAAAAACAATTCAACTTAATATGAAATTCTATGCAACCGCTATGCCTGCAGATGTGTTTTTGGCCCCGAAATTATATCCAATTTGTATTTTCAGCACTGCATTCTTCGTTTTTGTCCCAAAATCGTGGGGTTTATGGTCGTTCTACTTTTTTGCCCTCGTTCACAGCATATCATTTGTTTTTCAATCATCGTCTCGCTAGTTCTTCGTTTAAAGCTTGACGGCTCCGCACATTTGTGTTTAGCTGAAGCAGTTGTCCATTATTATCATTTACACCGATTATACCACCGCTCTTGTGTACTGAAGCCTGGTGTTACTTTTCAGTGAATGTTTGCTTTGCTCAATAATGTGACATGTGCATATTTAGCGTTCACTTGATCTAACATTGGAAAGGTATGAAAAGGTTTAAATGTAGACATTATCGTGGGGTGCGGCAACATCTCAAACTAGTTTTACTTAGTTTTATTTAGTCGAATTGTCGTCTCTAAATATACTCATTAACAAAATATGGATTGGTGGTCTCGTTCAATGCGCAGATAACGCAGATATTTCGATTGCACAAAGTTTGAAATCGCAGAACGTTGGAAAGTTTGAAATATACTTATGCGCATCTGCTGAAAAATTGATTCCAGTAACTATGTTAAGTCGATTTTGCATATTTACATAATTTTATTGGTATTATAGTAAATTAATTTCACTGTATTATGTTATACCACTATTTACGCATTTTAGCAGTAAAGCAGGAGCTAAACAGACGATGAACATGATGCTGTCAATTACTTTGGTGAACAACATGACTTTACGTTCTGACGAGCTGGTTGGTAATATGCCTTTACTTGAAAACTTTTGGTCATTACAACGCTGGGTTTCTGAGTAATTAGCCATTTGTTGTTCGGGATCAACGATTTTACATTTATAATTATCAATATTTTTTGCTTACGTTACTGAATTTATTCAAATTTATAACATTAGGGAGTAGAGGCAAGGTGTTTTTTTTGGGTATTTTACTGGATATTTACCCAACGAAATTTGAAAATACCTAACAATATTTGAACATATCCAGAAAAAATACCCACTGTTTTACACATAGGTTTTGAAAAAATAACACATTTTTTACTCGTTTCTTCGTATTTTAGTCACAAACTTATCCATATTATGGTATTCAATACAAAAACTATGAACTTTGCTGTATACCTCTTAACATAAGAATTGTAGTACTTAATTATGATTTTAAATGCATAAATCGCTATTAAAATATCCTTTAGTTGTACCATAAAATATTTATGTTAAAGCGTAAGTTGTTATCAGCAATACTGCAAAAACAGCCTATACTGACCTATAACTAGCATAGAGAAATTTTACCCAACTTCTTCTGAAAATACCCAGCTAAAATCAAAAATACCCAGATTCAAATTTGAAAAAATCTCTGAGTAGTGGAATACCTTGTTACAATAATTTCAGTTCCATAAAAATATGAAAGCCATATCGAAATCTGGTTACGAAATTTTCTAAAAATTTGCTACAATATTTGACCCAAATGTGGTCCAGACATGTATTTGTAACTTGCTCTTTTCAAACCATACAAAACAAAATTTTAACAAATTACCCTGAATATTGGAAAAATAAATTCTATAGCTAGAATTTTTCATTTTAACCTTGTTGATATTGTCCGTCGTAACCGTATATTGGCAAAACTGCGGTTGTTGGGTGTTGGCACGGTCGTAGTTGTTTTATCTATGCCGATATGTGCGCTGTATTTTGTTAACCTGGCATATGTGTGTAGAAAGGTGTGGTTTGCTGGCAGTCGATTAGTCGGAACTTTCTGAACACTCCGCAAGATATTCAACTTAGAGCATTTTACATTACTGCGGACTTTAGTAATAAAGTTAATCTGGAGAAAACCGGAGACACCATTTCGATCAAAACGTCCAGCAATTATCAAACCTTTTCACCCAAGAAAAACAATATTATAACAGCATTAGGAACCGTTGAAAATAGTTTTTAACCTTGATAAGGTAAAAATCATCTCGAACGTGTTTCAATTCTAAAGTACCGTTATTTGTAAATTGATTAATGTTACGATTTATAGATTTATACATATGTAATAATATCGACGTGACGCTGCTGCACTGCGCACTTCCCAGACGCAATGCCCATACGACCCCGGCTATCGTGACTTCAAGGGCGGACCTGATGGGTTTCAATCACGCGAATGTCTTTTCCCACGCGAGTCAGGCCCAAGAAACGACGGAGCTTAGCAAGCCGCAGGAGCGCTTCACAGGATGTGTTCTGATCCTGCCGGACGGGTTGCGCACGTAGTCTACGAGGTACTACCTTTGAGGTCCCCAGGGAGGTCGGCTCCGTCACCTGCTCACAGGCCAAAGAGACCGTACCACTATTCCCTATCCACGTTCAAACCGGGAAGTATAAAATTCTTTTGCACTTCCTAAAAATGGACACTTATTTGGTTTTGTTTTAGCCAGTGGCCCCCACTAGGGTCCGACAAATCCCTAGACGTTTAACGTCGGATCCGCGCGTATCTAATTTCCTAGTTTGGGTGCTCAGCGTGAGTTTAAAATTTTCTTTTCTAATGAGTCGCACCAGTCGTACCTATACAACAACAATGATTAATAAACTAATTTGTAATCGGCGAGTCACGCTCAGGTTTGCTTCTTCGATGCGCGTGTCAAACCTGAACGTGGGTCGTCGATCGGGGTGACGGATTTCAAACCCCTTCGATTCCTATCGCCACAGTGGGTCAACAAAACACTTACACAATTCGGGTCTTCAGCGAGCATTTATTGATGAGTTACACAAAATTTTACGGGTACGCGGACAGATACATATTGTACGGGCAGATACAATAGCGTTATGTCACATTTATAGCACGCTAATACGTAACAAGCAGAGCATCGGTTGGGGAGGGTCGCGGAGTCATCGCCTTTTTCATGGAACTCACACAGCTGAGTCAAAACACGGCATATACTGTGAAGCCTTATCTTATGACAGCTGCGCTTACCTTACTCATGGAAAACAGTAGTGGGTGAAGTTAAGATTAGTACTAATGGGTGCTACGGTTAGTTATCGACATCATGAAGGCGCCATCGAAATAACTAGTGGCTCAGTACTACATTCGCTGACAATGTTGGGAACTCCGATACACAATAGGTTCAGGTAAGCGAAAGGCGGAACGAGGCGGGGATACGGGGATGAGCGTGCAACGGGACGTTTGCGAGACTTCATCTTGCTCATGCAAATCACAAACTTATGGTACATAATGATCAGGTAATTGAATTCGCAATTAGTAGCGATGCGGTTAACTTATGACAACACAACACAATAATGGATACAAGGATACTTATTAAGTCAGGATAATGCAATACAACGTTCCTCGGTACGACTCCTAAGTTCTTTTCTAAGTGTGCGACAACAGTACGATACAAAATTTTCTCTCCTACTCGCATACATACATACAAGTTTGAAATGTAGTATAAATTTTGTTCTGAAATATCCGGACACGCTACATAATTTTGATCCTTATTCTCTACTAGATTACTCCACAAGCACGGTGGAATTTAGGCCCTGATTTTCATAATCCTTTGATCCGGGTCAAGGCAGGAACAAATGCTTCCAATACAACAACTTGAGTTGCAACAACAGAAAAGGAACGATTGGGGCGGTCTAGGCTTTCGGACACTTACGGGGTCCCGGTTGTCTGAGCTTGGGACTAAGTTTTGAGCGTTTCTTAATACTAGATTTTGTCGCACATACTATACGGGTTGTACCTATGATTTTAATCGAAACGAGCAATATCAGAGGCGAGGCCCCGTGGGCCGTCGGCATTACCCTAATAATACTAAAGCCTGCCTTGATCGGACTTGGGAAACGTTCAAAAACGAACTCAATTTTGTATTAAAATTTAATTGTTGTCTCGAGCAATTCCTGCTCGACAAGACGAGGCGATAAACGAAGGCCCCGGTTGATAGGACAACCGTAGCCAATCT
>JASANE010007859.1:0-11696 GCA_030248225.1 Trileptium ribeirensis
TTAAGCTACGCACATTTGGTCCCTCTCCTATATATGTGACACACAAACACTAAATACTCACAAACCCAAGTAAATTTTCGCTCGCAAAGCCGTATACGTATATTTGTATTGTTTTAGTTAAGAAGAGGGATCGTAAGATCCAAGTCCTAGCCTTAGATTGAATACACGTATACGCAATATCGGAGCACCAGCGTGCTCTCGAAACAACACTGTAGATCGAGTTCCACAGAGGCTAGGTTCAGAAGTGGAGCACCAGTGTGCTCTCAATAAGCGCTCAACTGAAGCACCAACGTGCTCTCACAAGCTTGCAACTGGAGCACCAATGTGCTCTCAACCGTATAAAACAGAAGCACTGATGTGCTCTCAAGAGTATTCAACTGGAGCACCGATGTGCTCTCAAGACACAATGCAATTGGAGCACTAATGTGCTATCGAACTCAATTACAGATGAAGCACTAATGTGTAATCAAGCTTAGAAGCACCAGTGTGCTCTCAGATACGTGCAACTCAGTCAATAACGCTGTATAGAAGTACCAACGTGCTCGCTCGCAAAATTGTGTAAGTTATAGAGGAGACCGCCTGGTCGTAAGAATAAAGTGAACACTTACCAGTAGGTCGGCACTTCGAGACCGAGGCTCTCATCATTGCCTGACTTAATCTTTTATACCTGCCGCGCTGCCTGGAAAACCCCGGATCACTGGGAGCTATTCTTATAATTGTTCAACATCGGGGTGGTTTATGGTCAAGAGCTTCGCTCAGTTATTCGCAGCTAATACCAAGGGTTTGGAGACCTTTTTGATGTTTTCGACTTGATGCTCACAAAATCAAAAAGAGTTTTTTATCTATAGTTATTGTCGCACTTTGTACCAATTTACTCGGCTGACATTTCAATAAATTCATACTAAAGTCCAAAAAAGATATTCTCAATCGTTTAAAAAAAATTTAAAATTATTACAATTTTATTATGTTTACAGCTACATCATGTGGTCTATTTTTATAGGCCCGCCACAAAGTTTAAGAAATAATTATTTCTTATGTTTTCGAGTTTCGCACCCGCTTTGACAAAAATATCTATTTTTAAATACCAACATACTTCTGTACCATTATTCGGATTAGTATTTAAATAAAAAAATTTTTTAGGGTCTGAAAATTGTAATTACAAAGCTAGGCAACAATTCGGATTTTTAGACTTTTGGATGTTATTGTGTTCTCAGCGGAAAATCGTTCTATTTTTAGTAAGATTATAGCGGCGGACATTATAACAACATACTGTCCAAAAAAACCGATCATAAAGTACGGAGAGTATTGCTAAGAGTACGACAATTTTTTTTGATGTTTACGGCACCAATGCACGGAATCTATCTGAATCAATAATCTTGACAAAAAAAATCTGAAATGTTTCGAAATTTAAACAACGAAAAAAATGTGAATTTGACTGAAAAAAAATTAAATCGTGGAAAAATATACCCATATGTGCGCAATAGATGCACATATGGAAAACATGGAGAAATAGACCACAAACAATTTACTTACATGGATACACGGGCAGGAAAATTATGACACACAATGAACGCACACAGTAACAAGTATTGAAATTTATTAATAATTTCTCGTAGAAGTCTGATTATGACGAAGCCCGGCTAAAAACGACTTGAGATCAGGAAAAATCTGATGATCTTGAACGATAAGCTGGCTCGGCAGACGCGATGAAGTGCGATATACCAAATCCAAGGACGCTGCCCCAACGTCTTCTTTGAAAGTCCATCGAATACCCAGAAGTATCATTGCAAGTATATCGGTCCATCGGTAGCTGGAGGCATGTGCCTTGAGAGCAGCCTTTAATTGTCTGTGAAACCGTTCCACCATTCCATTGGCAATTGGATGATAAGCCCTCGTTTTGAGATGGTTTGATCCGATCATGGACGTCAGCTCTTGAAACAAGGGCGAATCGAATTAGCGTCCGCGATCAGTCGTGATCGCAACAAGGACTCCAAAACGAGCAATCCACTGCGACACAGGCGCTTTTGCTACTGTTTCAGCGGTAAAATCGGGAAGAAGTATCGCATCAGGCCATTTTGTAAACCGGTCGATGATAGTTAGTAAATAGTGATGGCCGTTCGACGGTGGCAGGGGCCCGACGATGTCCATATGAATGTGTTCAAATCGCCGATCCGGGGTGTCGAATTTGCGTAGCAGAGCCAAGGTATGCCATTGTATGTTAGGACGTTGGCACTGCAACCAGGTTTTGGCTCAGTGCCGCACGTCACGGTTGATGCTGGGCCACACATAGCGTTGGACAATGAGACGCTGTGTGGCCCGAATGCGAAAGAGGATGTAGACTATCGAATACCTTCATACGGAATTCTTCGGGTAGATGTGGTCGTGGATTGCCGGTCGGTGTATCGCACCATATTGGCCTTACGGACATGGGCACCGAAAGCTCCTGGAGATTCAGCGGTGAACAATTCCGGTTAAGCAACGGTTGTAAACTTTTATCACTATGCAAAGCGGATGCCAGCTTATCATAATAGGGTAGGCTTGTTGTCGAATTAATCCGCGAAAGCGCGTCAGCGGCATGATTGTCCCTACCAGTAACGTACGTAATGTCGTTAGTGAATTCGGCTCTAAACGAAAGATGCCGTACTTCGCGGGGTGACTGACGGTCGGATCGTGTGTGAAGCGCGAACGTAAGCGGTTTGTGGTCAGCGAGGACGTGAAATTGCCGTCCTTCGATCATATGCCGGAAATGTCTTATCGCTGCATAGATGCCAAGAAGCTCCCGTCCAAACGTACTGTATCGGGTTTCAGTGGGAATAAGTTTCCGCGAGAAGAATGATAACGGCTCCCATGTTCGCCCATTGTACTGTTGCAACACTGCACTTAGAGCCAAGTTCGATGCGTCAACCAAAATGCTGAGCGTTGCGTTTGGTTGCGAATGCACTAACATTGTAACGTTGGTCAATACTTCTTTGCAATATTCGAACGCGTTACTCAACTCTTCCGTCAACTGAATGTTTTTGTTAGCTGCCGCCTCACGGGTCAGTGATGTTAAAGGAGCAATAATTTAGGCGCATTTCGAAACCAAAAAATAGGTAGTAGTTGACCACGCCGAGAAATTCCCGCAACTTTTTTATGCTATCAGGACGTGCAAACTCGCGTATCGACAGGACATTTGTATCCGATCGCCGTATTCCATTTGAGCTGAAAGTATGCCCCAGAAATTCTGATGAAGAACCACCGAATTGACATTTGTCAGGGTTGATCGTCAACCACGCCTCATCTAAACGTTTGAACAATAACTCGAGATGGCGAATGTGTTCTTCGAAATTGGCGCTGGCCACTAGAATATTATCTAAATACGGATAACACAAGTTGAGACCACGTATTGTTAGGTCAATAAACCTCTGAAACGTTTGTGCCGCGTTTCGTAATCCGAAAGGCATCCGGACATATTCGTACAGACCAAATGGAGTCGTAATTGCCGTTTTGGGAACGTTTTCCTTGGCCACAGGAATCTGATGATACGCGCGGACCAAATCGACTTTTGACAAAATGATTTTTCCGGACAAAGTCACCGTGAAATCTTGAATATGTGGAATTGGATAATGGTAAGGCACGTTCGCGTTGCTTAAAACCCGGTAGTCGCCACATGGCCGCCAGTTGACATTTTTCTTCGGGACCATGTGCAAAGACGACGCATACGCACTAGAGGACGGTCGTATTATTCCAAGTTCCAGCATGTGGTCGAATTCCTGCTTTGCGGCTTTGAGTTTTCCTGGTGGTAGGCGTCGTGATCGGCAGAAAACCGGCGGGCCTTTGATTTCTATGAAATGACGAACCGTGTGAGAAATTTTGTCAACGAATGAGGACGTCGTTGTAACTTGCGGATAGCAGCGAAGAAGCTCGCGAAACGATGTCTGCGTTTTCGTAGGAATCGTTGTAATATTGAGCGATGTCGCCGTAGAAGCCAAACCGTGGACAGTTTGTCGCGTGACACCATCACGAAGAGCGCAACGGCGAATGTCAAGGAGCAAGTCGAAATAAGCGAAAAATTCGGCGCCGATTATCGAATGAGAGACGTCGGCGATGACGAATACCCAACCGAGCGCTCGTTTGATTCCGAGATTGAGTGTGACCGATCTCCGGCCAAAGGTTCTAATTGTTGTGTTATTAGCAGCTTGAAGAGATGGTGTTAATTGCGTACCACTGCGGTCGGCCGGCGCAGCTTTGATGACGCTTACTTGTGCCCCAGTATCGACCAAAAAACGCCTACCGGAGGTGTGGTCCAGGACAAAAAATAGTCAATCGTTGACTCCGACGGAACGGCTCATCATGGCTAGTGTCCCCCGGCACCGTTTCCCGACATTTTACACTGTTCGCGACATTTAGTTGCTGGTGTGCATACATTTACCATCGGTACATTTAGCATATATTAGTATGCTGATACATTTAGTATCCGAACCTGGAGTGATACCTCGGTCCGAGTATGCTGTGGACGTTTTCCCGATTGACTTCGTCGTTGACCTCGGCGGTACCCGTCGCGCGATTGACTGCTATAGCGTGGTCCACTAACTGTGAGAGATGATAGTGTTCGTAGTTCACTGACCTCGGCGCGGAGTGATTTTACTTCAGCAGATACGCAATCGCTCGCAGTAACGGATGTTATGACCGGGGTTGCCACCTCCATGAGCTTGTCAGCTAAAGCTGCGGTGGCCTCGAGACATGGCGATCCGAATGCAGCAACAACAACCTGAACGTGCGTAGGGAGACGATGAAGAAAGAGCTGTCGCAAGATAGAATCGTCGAGAGCCGAATGATGAGAACCTAACAGCCAACAGCTGTCGCATATGCTGAAGAAGTTGCGACGGCTTGCGATCGCCCCGATTCGTCCGCATTCAACAATTGTTGTAGGCAGCGTTGCCCGGAGGCGGAGAGTAGTTGAACAAGTTGTTCTCGAAGACATCGTATGTCTTTTCGGTTGGCGGATTTATCAGCAGATCGCACACCTCGGTTGCATGCTGGGGAATAGGTGAACCGACGACGTAGTAAAATTTTGTTGACAGAGTAGAGATTCCACGTGTTGCAAATTGTGCCTCAGCTTGGGCAAACCATAGTTCTGGGTCCGCGGCCAAAACGGCGGAAGCTTGATGGCAGCACTAGCCACGGTCGCGGCACCCTGTTGCGTATCGTCGGTCATCATAGCTTTTAGACAACGCTATACGATCTATTTGCAGTATATTGTAACAATTATCCGTTATTATTTTTGTTAACAAAAGCATTTTGGGATGTATTGAATCACTGTGGTATACTTAGATAGCACAAAACGTAGCACAATAATTACAAGAAGACGCTGAAACTAATGGTTATTTACTTACAGATCATAATTTTATTTCCTGACTTGGCAAACACGGTACAAAGGATTCATACAGCCAAATGACGAAATTAAAAGTAAAAAATGTGTTCAAGCTGTGACACAATTAACCTACCAACCCTACCGGTGCGTTGCCAAATAATTAATGGCCCTTATTGATGGAATTACCCTACCAACCCTACCGGTCCGTTGCCAAATAATTAATGGCTTTTATTGATGGAATTACCCTACCAACCCTACCGGTCCGTTGCAAATAATTAATGTCCCTTATTGATGGGATTAACCTATCAACCCTACCGGTCCGTTGCCAAATAATTAATGGCCATTATTGATGGAATTAACCTACCAACCCTACCGGTCCGTTGCCAAATAATTAATGGCCCTTATTGATGCAATTACCCTACCAACCCTACCGGTCCGTTGCCAAACAATTAATGGCTCTTATTGATGGAATTAACCTACCAACCCTACCGGTCCGTTGCCAAATAATTAATGGCCCTTATTGATGGAATTAACCTACCAGCCCTACCGGTCCGTTGCCAAATAATTAATGGCTCTTATTGATGGAATTAACCTACCAACCCTACCGGTCCGTTGCCAAATAATTAATGGCCCTTATTGATGGAATTACCCTACATACCCTACCGGTCCGTTGCCAAGTAATTAATGGCCCTTATTGATGGAATTTCTACGGCATCTGTTTAGACTATAATGGAATCGTGTTCATACCCAGCTAATATCATAAAATATACTGGTTGAGACTGTATCGGGGATACGGAACTTTGCTCGCGTACCCGCTATTATAAAATTCTTTAGATCTTTCCTAACCGTTTGGGCACCAGTCCACAGTCGAATTCTACGACATCTCTTTACACTATAATAGCATCGTGTTCATACCCAGCTAATTTGATAAAATATACTAGATGAGGCAGTTTCGGGAACATGGGACTTTGGCCTGTTTGCGTACCCCATAATATCAAATTCTTTAGATCTTTCCTAACCATTCAGACACCAGTCCACAGTCGAAATCAATCTACGGCATCTCTTTACACTATAATGGCATCGTGTTCATACCCAGCCAATTACATAAAATATACTAGTTGAGACAGTTTCGGGGACACGGGATTTTGATGTGCTGGCGGACCCGATAATATAAAATTCTTTAGATCTTTCCTAACCGTTCAGGCACCAGTCCACAGTCGAAATCTACGGCATCTCTTTACACTATAATGGCATCGTGTTCATGCGCAGCTAATTTGATAAAATATACACTAGTCGAGACAGTTTCGGGGACACGGAACCTCAGTCTGCTTGCGTGCCCGTTAGTATAATGCGCGACAAAACTTAAAATGACCCCGTTGGCCATTCTATTTTGTGCCGATGAGGAATCGAAAACCATTGTTACGGAACAAACAGTGAATTTGGCACGGATTTTCGTTAACCAAAATTGGACAAAGTGGAATCCAACTGCCAGAAATAACCTGTCTCGGAACAGAATTTTGACGATTTATTATTAATAGAAAACGGTTATCTGCTAATTATAACATTGACTAATTCAGGATTCGCTTTTGTTCGCCAACACTAACGTAGTTACAATATTTAGTTTTCAGCATTCGCGAACGTTGTCATCTCAAATGAAATTGAACAAATTTTTGTTCACAAAACGAGTTAAATTTTCTGTAAATGTTCAAGCGTTCGCGAACACACAATTTTCTTATTTTCATTTTTCAACAAATGTGTACAATCATTAAATTATTAAAACCTGGAATCATAGTCGAATACGGTATACAAAAGAACTTGTTCGCGAAAAATTTCAGCCGTAAAATGTTCACTAATAAATTGTAGATTCAATCATAGTGCGAGCACGATTAATAAATCATTATCTTCAACAAAATTTTAATTTAAAAAAGCAAATGTTCGCAAACATTTTATGCTTGGTGATTTTAATCATACATGCTCATAGTGATGTGGGTTGTGTATTTCTATACGACAAAATAATCTGTACAAAATAAATTTATTTAAGAACTACGTTTGTGTTCCCGAACAACTGCTTAAAAATGCACGTTTCTGTTCTCGAACAAATTTTATTTTTTTCATACGTTTGCGGTCACGAACGAGTTTAAAAATTTTATATTTCGAATGTTGAACAACACGTTTAAAATAGTTTCCGCCGCTGAGTTATTGCACCCAATGTATCGAGCGATGCCTCCCTGTAACAGTGTACACGAACCACGAACAAAACGTACGAATTTAAAACTCACGACATTATGCTTTCAGCAATTTGTGGATTTCATTAACGAATTTGCGAACCATAAATTACCCATTTCATACCACCTTACAGCTGTTCTTAAATGGCTTTTACTACATTATGCAATCACAAAGAAGTGTTCTGTAACAAAAAAGAATGGCAATTTTAAAAAATAGGATGGTAGGCGAGGTCATTTTAAGTTTAGTCGCGCATAAAATTCTTTATATCTTTCCTGACTGTTCAGGCACCCGTCCACAGTCAAAAAGCTTATCGAGTTTTATAGAACTCCATTGTAAATATTATTTTTAATTTGAAAAGTGTAATAAAAGAAAGGTTGTCTAAACATACCATGTCTTAATGTGTGCCATTTACCTTGAACATTTTTGAGCAATACTACATACAAAAAGACCATAAATGATTCAAAACGTTTTTGGACGTAATATTTGGGTTTATTTTGGATACATTTATAAAAATGGTACCACATATACATGACATATATCTAAAAGTAACTAACGTAACCTTAAAATTTTAATTACCAAACAAGTTAATATTTTAGTTACGTTACAAGTATGATAAATGAAAGCTCGTGTGACTTTGTCTTTTTCCATGCCATTCACCTTAATTTATTTTGAGCATGACCAGCAACAAAGAGATCATAAACTTGAACGTCATATTTGCGTTTATGTTAGTTGCATTACTAAAAATTCAGCCATACATATAAATATTTCAGAAATAAACTAATATCACGTTATAATTTTAGTTGTCTGATATATTTAAACGATGGAATATGATTCACTAGATTGTTTTCGTGGTATTGATACAATTCTTGTTAAACAAAAGAAGGAAATGTTGGAAATATTTACCGGATGGGAGACCAATAACCGATTTGAAATCAAAAATAAAGAAAACGAAATTATAATGTACGCTGCTGAGGATACCGACGCTGGATTAAGGTACGCGACTGGTTAAATCTGCAATTTCCAAAAAATATATGTGATACCAAAACTTTATAACGGACCCTTGAAAAAGGATGTGACAGTTTATGTCACACAAACTACGTAAATAAAGTTGTGAGGCCCATATCCCTTTACGGGCCGGACGCTATATCGTTTGAAAAAGAACAGACTCAGTTAATTTAGACTTCGTATGTGGATGATATAGGAACTGTAGATTATGCGGGATTCACGTTATAATGTCACCAACAGTTGGAACTTTTGTCCCCTGTAGTGTAGACAATACCGTAAAGACGGTGACAGTGACACCCACACCATATAACACAATATGAGGGTGTCGGGCACACCCCTAGATACCTCATTTTGGCAATGTAGCATTTCGGTGTTTCATGCTTTCCAATGCGGTGTTTCCAGGGTATCCTGTATGTCCTATGTAAAATGACCCTACGGGGTGGCGGAAACCCTCAGCAAAACGAAAAAGCAATGACGGTTCATTGACACCATCTGAAATAAGCCAAACTATTAGCTAGCTTTGTTTGAAATTTATTCGAACCTTTATTCAAAAACACAGGGGTGTCTAAGACACCCTGTAGTCTAGGGTGTGCCAGCCACTGTGTGGGGTACATAAGTTCCAAGTGGTGGGGACATTATAACGTGAACGCCGCATTAAGCTTAGGCTATGAATGCTCATAGCCGATCTTCCCTTCAAAGTTGGCCTGACCATAATTTCCTAAAACTTCGCATCACTCCCCTTCCCTGCACCCTAGGCGTTCGGAAAATTTTGGCAATAATAGGCAAAAAATGCGGAAAAATAAGCAAAACTTGGTCGAAAAATAAGCAAAAGTCGGTAGAAAATTGATAAAAAGGAGAAAATTAGCAAAATTGGATGAAAATAGGCAAAAAATTAATAAAAGTTTTGAGTTCTAAAAATGTTGAAAAATTTTCCTCATGACGGACTCAATCTAGGAGGCTGATTCCCAAATGGAAATGCCACAGGCCTCCACCCTTCGAAGCACCAACCATCTCCCTAAAGCTTTGGAGCTCGTATATGTGTCGCTAATGCTAAAGCTCAAGTTTAGTATAGAACGGCATAACATAGATTTCACTTCAGCCCATAAAAGTTACATTGGGCCGTTGTTAGATAACGCGATCATTTTTTTGCGTTGCGTCATTTGTCGCACTTTCAGGGGCACAAGTCCCACGCTTGCCTGCGCGCCCTCTTCCACCAACTGTAGTCATGCCTTTTCAAATTTTGCTGCAAACACCGCCCTAATTTTTGTGCCAAATTTGCTCATTAAAACTATTGGCTCACTAGGAAAAGTAATAAAAAAATTTGCTGGGCAGAAGAAGAAAGGCAAAACAAAAGATGGCTAGCAAGACGAAATTTTGGACGAAGACGAAGGTAGGGAAACTCGATCTCCTCTGAAAGTGGAACAAATGGCGCTAAAATGGACCGTTTCATCTCACTCTATATTATATTTGCGACTAAGGCGAAGGTAGGGAAACTCGTCCTCCTCTGAAAGTGGGACAAATGGCGCTAAAATGGACCGTTTCATCTCACTCTCTATATTATATTTGGGACGAAGGCGAAGGTAGGGAAACTCGTCCTCCTCTGAAAGTGGGACAAATGGCGCTAAAATGGACCGTTTCATCTCACTCTCTATATTACATTTGGGACGAAGGCGAAGGTAGGGAAACCCGTCCTCCTCTGAAAGTGGAACAAATGGCGCTAACATGGACCGTTTCATCTCCCTCTCTATATTATATTTATTTGGGACGAAGGCGAAGGTAGGGAAACTCGTCCTCCTCTGAAAGTGGGACAAATGGCGCTAAAATGGACCGTTTCATCTCACTCTCTATATTATATTTGGGACGAAGGCGAAGGTAGGGTAACTCGTCCTCTTCTGGAAGCGGGACAAATGGCGCTAAAATGGACCGTTTCATATCACTCTCTATATTATATAACGTAGTATATGACATGAGTGTCACAATAACCTTGTATCAAATTTTCACAGTCTAATTGTAACAATGTAGCACACTTAATTAATCATGTTTACGTCGCAGATTTCGCATTTTAGTTTGCAAGAAATTGCTTTTGTCGAAAGGTAAAATGAGCAAATGGGTACTACAAACTGGAAAATGTAGATCAATGACAAAAGCTTTCTGGAGACTGTCGAAATCCAATGTTTGTCCGTGCCAAGCACATCTTGGAGATTATTATATAATTTAATTATATATAACGAATTGTAGCAAGTGTTCGTTTAACATTTCAACGTTATTATATTTGGTCTGATAGCTCACTTCTCGCAATGAATACTCAAAGTGTAATACTTCCAAGCGTTTTATACCGTAGTCCTCGCCTCTGACTTCATAGATTGAACATCTACAAAACTTGTACATCAGTACATGCACCGCAATATTTAGAGCAGATGAGCAGAGCAGCACAATGATGTCATGAAAACGCAGAAAGAAGCGTCAACTTTGACACATTACAATCTCAAATGTCAGTTATACACAGGAAAATCTAAAAAAAATTTACAGTTCCAGTGTAGGATTGCAATTGATGCTTCTAAAAGAATAACCCCCACAGCTAAACAAAATCATTTGCCTCAATTTTGTGCATTTACAAGTTGTTTGTTCTTCAATTATTTCAAATTGTTTCAGGTGTTGTCTTGGGGACGATCGGCCGTTTACAATCAATCTCATCAACAAAACTGGTCGTAGTTTAATGCGGATACAAGCTGACGTCGATTGCTTTACACAAAATGTTAGCGTTCAAATTCCACCGGGTTAGTTTGTATTTTTAACAAGCGCGAGCTTACAATTTTTTTCATAGCAGCTACAGATATAATATAAGGGCGCTAGGTCCGTCGGCTTATTAAGGCGTTGATTGTAACAAGCTCGCAGCTCGCTCGCGTAAGTTCGCAAACCCCTCACCGCTAGCGGTTGTGACGAGTTTGCGAGCTTATACGGCAAGGTAGGTGAGGGTTGGGGTAACCAAATATTTTCATTTTCTAGGCAATTTTTCCTACTATTTCACCAACTTTTCATTAAAATTTTTGCAATGTTACTTATAGTTGCGAAAAATTTCTGCGCGCCGAAGGCGGGGTTTAATCACGTGCGA